>VXBA01002394.1:149683-197183 GCA_013399895.1 Serilophus lunatus | reverse complement strand
AAATGGGGTAATTTTGTTGCGTAAGCAGGCCTTCTTAAAGAACATTTCAATGACCCAGTTATGTCTCTGTTTTATTTTTGTAATATTTTTATATGAACTAGGATAAGACTGCAGTTAAATGCTGTTCTTCAATTTATTTTTCCATCTGCTTTTAGCTGCAGGATAGCATATTTTATCACATTTGATACACAGGGTCAAAGGAATAAAAAAATTAACCCTGTATTTTTGCATAAAATGTATAAATAAATTCTGATGGTGCAAACTCAGCACGTAGAATATTTTTACTAGTTCTATCTTGTGATAATGTTTTTGTAATCACTTATATCTCAACCGCTAACAACTGAATGCTGTTTTCTATGTTATTAACACAGCTCTACAAATCACAGGGAAAAATCCAGTATCTGAGCAAAAGAGGATAAAAGGTCACATTTTTAGAAGGTAATCTTTTCACACATACAAGAGGCAATAGGCCAAGTCACTTAGCTCTTCCTAGCTAATCAAACTGCACAATCTCAGCATAGTGGTTCTTTTTTAGATGTAGGTGGTGATAAAATGATCCTCAGCTTGGGAACACATCCAACATACATACACACTCCCAAACACCTCCCCCTACTCACCCCACCTCCAGTTGATTTGAACATAGACATACTTATCAATACTTTTTAGGGTAGCAACCATGCTGATGGGGACAATTATGAAAGAAGAGAGAGGTCACAGTATATCCAACTCAAGAGTATGTGACCAATGTTATGTGGGGAAAAACCAAACTAGTGTCAGCATCAAGCATCTGTTGCTGCTGGTGTGTGGACAAAGCAAGTGCCAGAACAAGGAGGCAGTTTTGTAGATGTACTGTTTGTCAAGTCGCCCACTGAAGCAAGCCTCGAAATCAGTGTGTGTACTGCGGCCATCTGTTTACTTTTCACTAGCAAAACTCTGACTCTTACCATTTCTTTGAAGTCATGGTCAATGTCAAAGAACAGGTACAGTTCTGATGATTGTGCATGTTTTTTTTAACTTGGCAAGGGGACAAAAGGAAGGAGGAAGGAAAATAGAAGTACATAATTAGCTTAAAAAAAGAAAGGGGATTACGGGAAAAGGATATTAATTTATTCAGGTAGTATTACTCCCTAAAGGGATTAAGGTATCAAGGTACCATGAAAGCAACTAGTGAAAACAGGAAGACTGGCCTGCCACAAAATAATGATTTACTTACTTAGCTGCTGAATTGACCTGGACTTAAGAAACTTGTCATTAGTCTCTTCCCTTTAGTGACCAAAATTAGAATAGTTCAAATGATCTATGATGAAATGGAATTAAATGCTCAAACACTTTCAAATCACTACTAAACCACCCACAAACACCACACTGCTAAGCTCCATTGCTGATTAGTTTCACGGTGCAAAGTACCCACAGAGAAGGCCGCTGTCCTTTTACCAACACTGTTCATGCCACATCTCACACACAAGTTTACTGTATCGTCACCCAATTTAAGACTCTGTTTTTTCAAGAACTAACATATACTTGCTACAACCTGTACTATACAACCTTGTTTACTTACATAGCTTTTTTGCTTTCTCCCTCTTTCAATTGTGTCATGGATCTCCTTGGAGTTCCTGTCCTCTCTCACGAGCCCCAGAAATTCCAATTGAGATTTTTCTTTGAAATTTTTTTCAGTCTCTTTCTTGCTCTCTTTTACTCTTTCAAAACTCAAAAAAGATTTGCCTTATTTGGAATTTTTTTTCTTTTCCTCTTTCCCAGGTCTTAAAAGAGACTACTTAAATGACAACCCCAACACATCACAAGTAAGGCTTACAGTGCGGCGTGCCATGCAGTAATTCCACCAAAATATCCTTAGATAGAAGGCATACTCACATTGCATACAGGACTCAGGAATCTAGGTAAGCTGTGTAAGCAGGAGACACTGCCAAAGAACTAAAAAATGTTCACATACTGGGTGAAGGTGCATGGTACGATTTCTCCAAAACTACCGAACTCTGTAAAATGTCAATTACCTTTTATATTTAAATGCTTTCTGGGTGTGGGAGAGATGTGTTTGTATCTTGGAAGCACCAGTCAACAAATGGATATGCTGGGTTTTTCAACCCGTTGAAACTTGAAAATGAATCCTGGGCAGAAGCTAACATTTTTACAGTTGAGTCAGGTCTTTCACCTCTGAAACAGCCGCAGTACTCTTGGCAAATAAAAGAGACATTGTTCCTGAAAAATCTTATGCACAAGATTTAGGGAAAAAAAAAAAAAAAAGAGATGAAAAAAGATGTAAGCTTACTGTCATGGGGATAGTATAGAGGCTACAAATTTGGAGAAATACAAGATGTATTACAACATCCTCTAAAAAAAAAAAAAGGCACTTTTTGGAGTTGCTCTTGAAGTTTGATATTTCCATAGAGCACAAAAAAAGTAATCACCAAAATTAGTGAAATGTTTCAAACTTCTTATTCCACAGAATAACCTGACGAAAGCAGACCACTCACTAATAAAGTGCAACTTAATAAATCATGTGAAATCTTATTTTGTTCAAACCCTTACTAACTCCTAGCACCATCTGTTACCATCAAAACTATATGACAAGATATGATATATAATTAATAGGTAAACAACAATCTAATTAAAATGGACAAATACTCCATGTTCCTGCCATTTGGGAGCTCTAATTACAGACTAAATTTTAAGCTTGAATTAAATATTTAAGCTGGAAAATTAACTTTCCTTCTCGAGCCTTGAATACATTAATACAGATATGTGAAGCGACTTCCTGATGGGAACTTAAACATGTAATTTAGTTTCATCAAAGCAGTTACTAATTGTTAAGCAGCAGTACCTTACCATATGTACACAATAGCTATTTAGAGCCGAAAAGGTGGTTTTAAAGTACCCCTCTGCAACCCTTTTCTGACATAAATATAAAATGTATATACAGCACAGCAGTTTACACTACACACTGAAAATAAATTACATAGAGACTTCAGCTTTCAGTGGGTCTTAGCATGCATAAGTCTGAACAGATCTAGATAAACAAATGTGTAATTTTGCTGCTGAAGAAACTAAGTAATGTCTAGAACAGTTAAGATATTTTTACATTCTACTTATGGAATTTTGAACTTCAGAGTAAAAACATGGATTTTGCCCGAGCCACAGGGCAAAAGAAAATGGTGACAAAAATAGGTATTCAGTTTAACTTAATAAGATGATCTAATTTTTCTTAAATACTAACATCAAAAGATGAGAAATAGAATAAAACTAAGAACAGCCTTACATGAAACATTGTTAAAAAGGTTCCAAGTATGCAAGTGGCTAAAATTTGTCTAAAATTCATGTAGCAGAGTAGATATTATTGTATCAGGAATGTGAAAAGTACAATAGGATAGGAATTTGAGTATTTTCACTCTGATCAGTACTTCGATTCCAGGTATTTAACAGTGCCCACCACTCAACAACAGACTTTACTATTATAGAAAAAAATCCCAACACACCTCTGTTCTTTACGTAAACCACAACAATTTCCAAATATTGCTGAGTTGAATCACCTTGCAAAGCATTTCCCCGGTCTTATGGATACAGAAAGTGAGGCACATGGATGGTAGGTGACACCCACAACCATATGTCAGGGCTTCAATGGTGTAAAATACTCCATGTATACGGAACACTATGTGTTTCTGTGTTCACGTGGAACTCTTTTAAGGGAGGCACATGAAGATTTCAGTACCCTTTCAATCAAGACTTGGCTCTTACGGGCTCACATGGTCCAAGTCAGTGATACATGTGAAACAAGAACCCAGATTTCTTAATCTTCAATATTCTCTTCTAATCCTAATATTCTCTTTCCACACAACAGAAATACATTCGTGTTTATTTGCTTTATTTTAGATTCAACTACAGAACAGCAGGACATGATGTTATCAGAAATAGTGTGTTTTTCTT
The DNA here is from genome assembly GCA_013399895.1 of Serilophus lunatus. Taxonomy (NCBI): domain Eukaryota; kingdom Metazoa; phylum Chordata; class Aves; order Passeriformes; family Eurylaimidae; genus Serilophus; species Serilophus lunatus. The sequence goes on along the minus strand of VXBA01002394.1, from coordinate 193,244 downwards.
TTTAAAAATCCTTGAGATGGTATGTTACTTGAACAGTGAGGAACAGAACATAAAGCAACTTCATCCGTGCATCTAACTTTAAGAATTGTTATTTGCAGCATGAATAGAGATGACAGATGAATTACTGGGCCATGACTTCATTAAGGGTTCTAGTGACATCAAAACCAAACCTCTAATAGCTTGTGATGTCACTACAAAATCCTCAAGGGATTTCTCATTCCATAATTCAGAAGAACATGGCAGCTTCGCAATTTATGTAGTTAATGGACTGGAGACCCAGAATATGCTTTAGGACCTACTCTGCTTCTACGTCTCCCTCACTTCTGTCCTTTGTCCTATTCCTGCAATACAATTTTACTCTTTCTATGTGATAAAAGTACATGGGCAGTTTACAATAATCAACCTGGTATTCGCAGTTATAGATACTTGGATACTATTTTTTGTATTCAGAGTTTTTAGACTGCCCATTTACTATCTTAAATATTGCAAAGCCACTTATTTTAATACTATCCATATTTTCACCATAATTTCGTAATACAGAGTGTGAAGCTAGTTTAAAATGATGGAATAGTTCCTTAGCAGTTAAAGAATAAAAATTGCTGAAAAAAGACTAAAACGCTGACTTGAAACTTAAGTACTATAAATAACTTTTAGAGCCATACTTACATGAATTTCACTCATGTCTGACCATCCATCATTTTACCCTTGCTTTTCTTCTCATCAGTACTCCAGAGCTACTCAGCCTTGAGCAGGCCTATAGCTTATGCTCCAATCCATATTTTCCAAGTGACTAGATTCATTGTTATAGAGTCACACAAGACTATAAAGCACATTCACTTTTGTGTTGGGTGCTGGAAACAAGCATGGGCTTCTCTAGCCATATACACCTAATTTGTTTGGCCAAGCCAGCTTAACAAGAACACTGCACAATTCTGTCATTTCGAAGTGGGGACAATGAACAACGCTGGTGAGACCACAAAAAGTGTTTTCCTCCCGAGCCCAAGCAAGGAATGATGCCAGCTGAAGATTCTACTGTGATGGACACAAGAAAGGGCAAAGATATGTTCCACTCCCTTGCAGCCATTAAAATCTGCTTTCTTTTAATTACATTTGGTTGTGTTTTGAACCACGTTCCAATAAGGGAAAGATGGCTGCTAGTCAAAACCCCATACTTAGTTCTGGGGAGCACTATCTTTCCCTCTGCAGTCCAACATACAGACATATTCTTTCCAGGCCTATTTATAAACCATATTGTACTGTACATGTGCCATGGATCCTAATGTGAGGAAAATTATATAGATATTCAAAGCATGACATATTGATTCAACATATTGAACGGATTGTTTTTTCCTCTATTTATTTAAATGATTATAATAGTTTATAGTGAGCTTAGCCCTTGAGACAGATGGTTGTAAACTCAAAATTTAAGTTTTAAATAACTGTATTAACATGAAGTAAATGATTTTAATCCACCATCCTCATTAGAAGAAGAATGAATTTATCTTAACACAGTCTTTAACCCTCTCCTAAGTTGTTTGTCACGATTTATGAAAGAAAGTGAACTTTGCAGCTCATTGACTGGAATTTTAAAATGTGTCTCATCAGAATGTGTCTGATATACACAATATTTTTTTGCATTGTGTTGGGCAAAAGTAGCCTCGGTTTTAGGGCAAAGAAGGGAATTCTAGAATTACCCATTTTGAAAAGAGCCTTAAACTATAAATCTACAGTTTATATCTCATCTAATTCTTTCCAAGAGAAAATGTCTAAATTGCCAGGAACAACAGCATAAAGTAAAAACCTCTGTCCATAACTCATGCAAGTAAATAAAACATTTCTCCCTTAAAGACTACAGCCCTACAAAAGTTCTGCCTATGAAAATAACTGAATTATATTTATCCTGCAAGAGCTTTATCCCTTTCCATCTCCAGTTTTATAAGCATCTCCTTTGTCCTTTCCCTTTTAGCTGTTGCCCCTAATGCTAACTTCTGAGTTTCACTCCTGGATGATGTCAAAGGAGAATCGATCATTTAGCAAGTCACTCAGTATTTAAATATGATAACTAAACTTAATGTCAGTAACTCTATTTGCATAATTAAAAAAATATGCATTGATAATTGTTTTACCCATTCAAGTCTGATGATCAGTCTGAACTTTCCATAAAATTGTTGGAGTTCTTCTTTGGGTACTTCCATGAGATTCACAAAAGGTGGTCTATGTCAGCAAGTGGTAACTCCCAATGTGCGCTGACAGGTAGAATGCAACTGTTAATCCTGAGGACCAACATCTATGTAATTAACTTTTAAGGGAGTTTCATCTGGACTGGTCATATTTTGGACCAAAAACCCACTAACAGCTATTATTAAAGAAGTTCATGAAAACATTGCTGGGTGTGCAACTTCTGATTTACCTTAATCCAGAAGAAATCAATTTGCCCAATGCTGTCACAACTCTGTAGAAGTAAGCACAGTGGGGACAATCTGCTTCAAAGATACATTCCTGATCCAAACTAAAAGGGTAACTTAGGACCCCACCAGGAAAATCAAAGGTGCTTTCAATTAAACTGTTTACTGAAGGGTGCACATAAAGGTCCAGTAAAATTTTAAAGTAATACTGAGTCAGGAAGTTTATGTGCATGTGTTTTAGGTTGCATTTTTAGTGTGTAGAAACTAAAAAAAAAGAAATGCTAAAAAAAAAAAAAGATTCAGGAAATCAGGCTTAGTGAGACATTTCATAAAGACGAGACAGTTTCTCTGTTTTAAACTTAAAGGCACTTAATAGGGCAATTGTGTATTTCAGAGTATTTCTGAAGAATTGGTCCTGTTAAACTAATACACCAGATTTGAAATTTTGTAGTGAAATTACAGTTCCACTACGTAAGATGACAAAAGAAACAGTAGAAAATTCACAGTCAGCAATTATTAAAAGAATTTAAGGTGATGTGATGTGCTGTCCTGTTATTTTTGAAGTTCCTCTATTTTTGTGCAAGTCAGCTAAAGGAGATCATATCACTTAATTTCAGGTAAGCTCCTCAGGACTTTTCACAATTCCCAGCATAGGCCAAATACTTGGGCAAAAACTTATTTTCTGACAAGCTTTCAAAAGCAGCGTGCGTTTAGACCTGCACCTGAGTGAAGTCCTCCATTATAAGATTTAACAAGTGCTTCTTAGCATTACTCTGCAATCTTCTATTTATCTATTTTCCTTTAGTACCAGTGAGGCACAATTTGTACTGCCAGGGAGGTGTTATCAGTAAAAATTGCTCACTCACTTCACCTCCTCTGACTTTAAGAACCTGATATGAAAGTCTCAGTCATAATTATGTCACATAATTCAGCATTTTTTGTAAATATTTAGGAGTTTCCTGAGGGAGAATAAAGCTCTTCTTTAGATAAACAGACTCCTGAAAATTCAGAAATTAGTGTATTCCAATAACTGTGCAATAATCTCAAGTTTCAAGCCAGTCAGAGAAACTTGGTCAATAACACCACTGAATTAGGTTACGTGTTTAATTAATTATTTAAAAGAAATAATGTAATAGTAAATAAAATTCTGAGCTATTGGCCATGAATAAATATGTTCTTTCAAAAGGCTACTCAAAATTCCTCACTGTAATTATTATTAATAATAAACTATTTGGTTAAAGGAGTAAACACTGTCTTGAATCACAAAATAAGTGACACAAAATGAAGTGCAAAATATTCATGTAAGAAGAAGAACTAGATACACAAAACTGATATTGTACAGGAATTGCTTTTGGGTGCAATTATCTTTCCCACATGTTAATATAATTTTGTCATCTATTATATGTTTTATCCCACAGGGAATTTTAATTCAAAAGCACAATTATCAATAAACTTTTCTCACAAAAACTACAAGTCTCACCTCCTAGTCTGATTTTCTACAGTCCTGTTCAAAAACAGACACTGGTTTTGATGTATCTTGTGGTAAATCCAGTGACTGACACTCTTCAGGCACAGAAGTTTGGAGCCTGCATGTTTCCTATAAGGACAAATACTTCTCTTGTTTACTATGTCACGCAATTTATAATAGCTTTCTATTATATGGTGTTACTCAGAACACACAGCATCCTTTTCTTATTGATTAAAACGTGTTTTAAAACATTGTATCACATTTTACAATACAGCCTGCATGCTCAGTTCCATTTTTTGATATGCACAAATACAACAGATATTAAGCATGGTAGGCATCATGAGTAGATCATAAAAGAAATACTTTGGCCAAAACCACAGGGCATTCTATGCTTTCAATCAAACCACAGCAATTAATATGAAATTCTAAATACAGAATATAATGCCACATAAATAGTATAACAGCCAAGTCCTGTCTAAGAAGCCATATGTTTTTTCCCATTGTTCAAAAAAAGGAGATGACTTCCCGTCACTTATGTTTCTGATTAGCAAGGTGATTTATGCCACAATCACTAAAAATGCCAGCAAGTGAATGAGAAAATGCATAGTGACTGCACCAGATGTGCACAATAAACAGGAATCCCATTGTAATCTCTGGTACTTAGTTTATATGAAGGTAATGTAAGAAACACTCTTGGATATGGCAAAGTCACTCTTTTTTTACATTTGACTATAAATGATATGAAATAAATTGTGTGTTTTATACTTTATGGCATGCATACATTGATAAATTAGGTACAGTTTTGTATCCCAACTTATCTACAAGACAAACCTGGCTAAGATCATGGGGATTAATTGCTTCAGAAGTGTGAAATGCAGCTTTTCCATTCTTTTCTGCACACTCAGTGAAGAAACAATGATTAATCACTGTTTAACTATTCTCCCGAGGATCTACAAGATTGCCAAAGCAGGACTTATCCTCATAAATCCAAAAAACACAGGTTTAAATTTGTTGCCAGCAACTGAAAGAACATGAACTTACAGCCATTCGTTATCAGATTAAAACAATGTCAAGGTTTTACAATCCCCTACCAGTGCAAAATTCTTTTCAATCAGCACCTAACAATGGGAACTGGAATATTAAATCAGATTTGAGAAAACGATATGTATATAACTGGAAGTAAAACATCCGTATATTAACACGGCCACTTACGTTATTCCAGCATTAGAGAAGTAGCTTCTTTAGAAAAGGACTGCTTCCCTTGATACTAATGCTTAGTAAATAACCAAAAACTAAACAGCTCAGTTATAATTGCATCCATTCCTGTTTGTTTGCAAGAAATTTCACTTATACATACAAGTAATTTGTTTAAATGTGTGAGAATTTGTTTAGACACCTTTACTTTTTGATAGAGATACTGGTAACAGAGCTTTACATTTGCCTAAGAACTTTATAATCAATATTTTATAAAGCCCCCACTTTGTTTAATAAAGAGATCTCTATGTAAACAGATCACATGACAAATGAGAAATACATGAATCACCTGTTAAAAATTTTCTCCATTTAAAGAAAGTATTTATAAAAATGTAAAATTTTATCATGGAAATGATACTGCTGCACAGACTCTGGCTGTATACAAAAGCATCAGAGAAGTAATAGCCTTTTTTAAAAAGTTCCAGTTTAAAAATTTGAATGCCTTTTTCCATGCCTTTAAAGGGACACAAGAATAACTGATGTCAAGCGCTTTATTAAGGTTCCCTGAGGAAAAACAAAACAAAAAACCATCAGCCCTGCCCTCCTCCCCTCCCCCCCTTCAAAAAAATCACAAACACCACATTTAAATGACTGTAATATAAGGAGAGAAATGAATGTTTCATCCTTCAGATTGCCATGGGAGAAGGAGGAAACCATGTTGGAGCTCTCAAGTCCCTGGGAGTCGGAGTAAGCGGGTAAAAGCCTGTTGCTGAGCGGTAGCGTTGGCCAGCAGCTGCTCCCACCGACCCGCTGCTGGGTGGCTCCCTGTGGCACTCCGCAGCCTTCCACATCCCCAGCTGCTCCCATTCCTCCACTTCTCCATTAAGTTGGGGTTTTTCCCAACTTAACTTGACCCTCACTGTCCACCTGCAGCATCCTGCCACAGGGGTCCCTGCAATGCCCTGTCATTCCTGCCTTGGGGACAGAGTCATCCCATAATGTTAGTACACATCACAGAAGCGGCAAGCTTAGCCATGGAAACTGGGATGCTGAAATTTTAACATTGGACTGTAAGAGCCATTACCTGCAGAAAATCCACAATAAATAAGAAATTAATTTCTTAATGCTATTTCTGTAAATGTAAATGTGACAGTGAGCCAGAAGTTACCCAGAAGGTACAAACCTTCTCTAGGTGATGTTGGTTTCAGCTGGCTTCAAGGGTAACAACAAAAGAGGAAAGTGAGTTTGATGCAAGCACTGTAAGAACACTCTGCATGGGTGCATGGGCTGAGGTGCTGGTTAACTACATGAGCAATAAATGCTCATCTGGAGTACCTTTTCACTTGCAGAACTGTTTTGAATTTTCTGCAGTTTCTTCTCATAGTTTCACAAACTGAAAAGACTTTGACTGAGTCCCAGACCAGTGAAGCTGTTTACAAGCCTGTAGATTTCTTAGAGACAACTGAAAGCTAAGTTCATAAAGTCATTACAGTTAGTTGGAAACTCCAGGATTCAGGCACTAAAGAAAACGCTTCACTGGCATTTCAGCTCCTTTTACAAATTAGTTCCTAGGAACGACCAGTGTCCTCAGTCAAATCCCACAATATGAGTAATATCTACTCTTGTTTGCAAAGCAATTCAAGATTTCCAACTACAAATATTAACCAGCCTGTTTTTACTAAGATTTCTGCATTTAAGCAGACCAATATGTACTTTTTCCTGCTGCAAGAAACATTTGGCAAATATTATTCTACTGTTAGCCAGTATTATCTACATTCTGAGGCTGAGGCACACTGTGGAAAGACAAAATCAACTGTGCAATATATTCCTTGTTTACAAGAAGGAAACAATTCACTGCTAACTCAGTCATTAGACAGAAATCTGTATACAAATCTGTATACTCCTATGTAGTGGGGTTAACTGTTCATAAAAGAAGTTTTAACTACAGGTTTTAATCTTATTTACCTAGGTGCTATTGAAAACTATTCTTTCCTCCTCTCTCCAGATAGGCAACCTCCAGGACCTAATTAGGAGGAGTAGTAGATTAGAATTATTGTGATGATTATAATTTATGCATTATTAGTTTTAGGTCTGCTTTAAATATTTTTCACCATGCACTGGAATGTGTTATCCCCCATAACAACTACACAATGTGAAGGGGGAAAAAGACTTGAAACTGAGGACACTCAAGAGTTATGGATCCTGATGCCAACAGAGTAATTTAAAAATACAGAACAAGACTTTACTCGGCAAATTGCTAACATAAAACAGTAGACTTTTAACAGTTAAACAGCACACCTTTCAAAACCTGTTATATCTAATGAATACAATTTTTTAATTAGAGGCACAGAGTATTTCTGATGAATTTCCTATTGAACAATTATAAGCATGCATGGAAAATCAGATGATATATTGAAGAAAGACTTTGGCATGCAGTTCCTGATATATCTGCCTATGTAACTCTTACTGTGTCATTAACAGCAAGGGAAACATTTTGACATACCTTCAACCACCTTTTATTTGCTATCCAACTACTGTAATAATTTTCTCTCCTTTTGGACTAGTTATTAAAATATTAAAGGTTCAGAGAAACCAGGAATGTATAACATTACAAAAATTTTCATGGAAACATGTATTACTTGAAAAATCTCTCCAAGGATTTTTGCAGTAAGCAAGAAAAATAATATATGGGCTTCTGTTCAATGATGCTCATCATCAGCTGCTACAACTCCACATGGTCACTTTAATACCTATTTTAAGAGTACTCTTGGCAATGTTGTTCCTGTGGGACATTCAGATTGCAGTAACACCACCTTTTTCCTCCGCCTCTCATTTTCATTCAGGTAACAAATGCAGACAATTTCCACTACACCTCATTCCAGCTGGACTTCCAAAAGGCATTGTACCTGGGCATAGAGCCTTCACTGCTTACAATTCACCTGGTAAAAAAAATGCTCTATCATGTCTCCTCAGTAATCGCACTAACTCCTTTCAAGGCAATAACACTACCTCAGGCTTTCTTGCATTTATTTCCCGTAATCTGATGAAATTCCCAGTCTCTTTTTTTTCGGCCCTGTAGTATATATGGGCTAATCCTTGGGATCTCTAAAATTTCAGGATAAAACTATTCCTTAGAACCCTTTTCCTTGGACATGACGCAATTTTCTCCAGTAACAAAAATGTTCCTCTATATTGCCCTTTGGGATAACTCAGATTACAGAACCAGCTTCTGCAGGAAAAAATTTCAAGCAATGAGTTTCACTGCTTTCCATATCACTTACGAAAACATATCACATGTTTTCTCCCTATCACACATAACTTGCATACAGATATACATGCACACAAAAGAGACACCAAGATACTGTAGCACTCATAATACTACTCCCCTGAATGGAGATGAGAAAACAAAACCATCTAAAACATTTAACAGAAGGATGTTTGGCAAAAAAACCTCCTTTTAAGATACAATATAGAAACAAAAACCCACATATGAGCTCCTTAAGCATATCTCTGACCATCTCCACATATCTTCAGGATTCAGTTTTGCACTGCGACCTCTTATGTGAGGTTGCACAACACTCCCTATTTTTCACAAGGACTGCTGCCATGTCACTCCTCAAGAATCATCCCCTGGCTCTTTCCAAGTGTCAGCTAGCACTGAATGCTTCAGACTATCTTTTCAGCAACACAGACTACAGTATCACCTTTATCAAAAGGAATCAAAAGGAGTATTTATCTCTGTTGAATACAATAGGTACTACAGTGTAAAGCTGCTGAATAGTATGTCTGCTCTCCCACACATCTTGTCAACCAAAGCAGAGTTTTCTATGACAAGATTTTTTTTTCTGGTACACCAGACAGAGATCTCTTAAAAGCCAATCAAAAATCATGAAACAAATTCACAATAAAAACTAAGTTATAGCCAAAAGCCTTACTACCTTCTGTTTCAAACACAAGGAACATTCCTACAATTCGGCATCATCTAGCATTGACAGATGGAAGCACATACCTACAAAAATCATAGCCTTCACAGAAAAGTGAATGAAAGAGAACTTCTCCATATAAAAATTCTAGTCATATTAATAAACATGAATAAATATGGATATAGTATTAAAACCAGTCATCCTAAGAAATATTGCTAGGTTGGAAAGTTCCTTGAGTTTTATTAATTTGTACAAAAAACCTCAATGAAATACAAATGCTTACTGTTTTACAAACAATATCATTTTTACTACTATAATTGAATTTGTGAAAGTGAAGCATTAATATATATGTGTAAGTGTATATATATATATTTATTTTAAATCAGAGACATAACACTTATTTTTTGTCAAGTGTTTTAAGTGCTAATGGTCATAATAATGAGAAAACTCTGAAATATAAATCACTTGGGTAAAACTAGGCTGGATAGCCAGATGTATTGAGAATCCTTTTGCATTTCTTCATGGAAAATACTGAAAGAAAGAAAAATGAGAAAACCTGCAACGTTTTCGGCTATTCAGAGAGTCGCATATTAAAATAACAAAGTTTTAACTGAGCACAACTTCCATGTTTTCTTTATATTATAATAAAACCATGATTATAGAAATATTTGAAAGACAAAATACCTTAAACCCATTATTTCTTGTAACTTTTGACTCAGGCACCTTTATTATTTCCATCTACAAGTCTCACATTTCATCTTTACCTTGCAGAAGTTCTCTGATCCCACATTTCTAAACAGAAGAGCAATGATGCAGCAATGATGAAACTTTGTCACGAGTAATGATCCATATGTTTCACCACAGATCCAGAGAACTAGATGGCCACACCAGAATATGAATATTCAACTCTTAACTATACCAAGATAGAGCAAAATCAATGGCACTGCTAGGGCTCACAGGGTTAATATACAGCATTTAACTTACAAACAAAATGATGTCATCACCTCATTCACAAACCTTCCGTAATTCTTTTTTATTGTTATTTAATGATGTCCAAATGGTAGCAGGGATTCTTGGAAAGTCTGGTTCTGTTTGTGTTAGGCTGTGGTTTTTAAAAGCAAAACAGCTGCTCTCTCTTAATTTCTTTCAGAATCTGGAAGGAAGGTCACTAGGCCAAGGAGTAACAGAGAATGCTACCTGAATGAACCACTGCTTACTGGCAGGAAAGGAATTTCATTATGATCTATGGCCAAATAAAATTTCAGTAGTCATAACTTTTACTAAAGCAAAATCATAGGAGTTCATAATACTTGTGGAAATGCACCTGAATTGCATACATCCACCCTAAATCCAACTACAAGGTTGGCTGAATGCACATGTTTTGCTTCCTCTCACCATCACAAAACTAACTGACGGTTACTATATTGAGCTGGAATTACAATTTTGCCATTAGCATTTTATTAAAGACAGCAACAGTAAGAGCACCAGGGTACAATGACCATAGGTTTTACTGTCAGCTGACTATGGAGAAAAACTAAGACACTTCCATCAAAGCCAGAACCCATGAAAGTGCACAACCAATCACCTTCCTAAAAAGACCAGCAGATAAACAGCACGGAAGAATTCTACTCAGTTTGGCCTCAGAGGTTAAGGTTGCTCTTATTCCACTATCAAGTAACAATAAAAGAAATATCTGCCTGCTTACAAAAAAATATATATATAAAACTAGCAAAGAAAAGGCAACAATATCTCACAGAAAAACAGTAGCTCAATCAGGCTTAGAAGTCCTCACTACCATTGTTTTGAGACTGAATATTTAAGTTTTAAAAGTAGTTTATATCCTGAAAATTCAAGATACACAGCTGGAACAATTTTACTCCTTCTTATATAATTTTCTTTTCTCCCCGTGTGATCTGACTCTTGCAATGTGAATGAATACATGGGCAGTAAAGGATTAACACATCAATGATTTTTTTTCCCTGTTTAAATAATTCTGTGTAGGCAACACAATTTATTCGTAAAAGTACGATTTATGGTAATATATTTCCTCTTCAAGACATAAATAAGATTTCTTAATAGTTTTCTGTAATTCATTTTCTTATAGTACCACATTCTCATACGTTTACTAGCATAATGCATCTGCCAGAATAGCAATTGCATACTCTGAACACTATTTAAAAAAAATCTTCAATACTAACAATCTGCTAGAAATAGTATTATCCCTCTTCCACAATTCACTGTCTATGTCTTGCAGCCTTTTACCTTCTTACTGCATATGCTAGATTTTACAATTAAAAAAAAAATTGACAAAACAGAAACATACAAGGTTTCAAGGAATATGAAAGCTATCAAAGTAGAAAAGTAGAATGTTATACTGAAATAATTAAACGAAAATTTACAGAAGGCTATAGGTCTTTATTTTTCAACATTCCCCCTTACTGCATGTTATACTGCCTTCATTTTCTAAGAAGTTAACTTTTCAGTCTCTGGTGGTGATAATTAGAATACGAACTGCACATATGTCTGGTTTTTCAACGTGGACAGAAATTATGTAATTATTCAAATTATATCAGAATTTATATTCAGAAAATTGGTTGTCAGTCAGAAGTGTCTTCTTGATAAAATGACAAAACGACTCCACTAAGAGCAGATGAATTCTAGCATGAATATCCACTTACAAAATTCTCTTTTCTGTTAACACGTTCTCAACATTTTTGTAGTTTCTGCTGCAGTACTGTCTACTACAAAGCCTTGAAGGGTTTTTTCCACTGCAGAGGAGCTAAGAGAACTAAAAGAGACCGAAGTAAAGCATGGGGTATGTCAGAGAATAAAGGACTTAAATTTTAAAGTTTCTGCAGAAAAATATCAACATGCAGAGACAAATGTTTGCCATATATTTAATGCTAGTAGCCAGAAATACCCTCCATGATCCTTAAGATATGACCTATTCCATTTGCAGTGCCTTTCTGAGGAATTTCCCTTCAGGACCTCAATGGATAGCATAAAAAAGGAGAGAAACACCCACAAACACATGTGATATTCAGAAAGCCTACCTAAGCTAGAAGTTATTTTTCTAGTGCCATCCATGTAGCAGTTGCATAAATGTTCCAGATACAGACATACACATACACGTATAAAAGTTATTGTCAGCGTATAAGTTACTACTATCCTGAGACTGAAATAATTTATGTAACATCTGTTTTCATATTTTTTCTAATTTTTTCTAATTAACATGCATATTTAACGCATAAATGCTCAGACCACCTATTTTTCTGCTGATTTTGTCCCTTTCCTAAGTCATGTGCTCCTGTGGGGTGCTCAGTATAGATGAAGATTAAATTTGTTTGGAGGAATGGCAGGTGAATAGTAAAGAAAAATATTTCAGACTAGCCAAAAGAAGAAAATAGCTAAGAATAATAATCTAAAAAATCTGCTGCAATGGCTTACAATACAGAAATAAAGGGACTTCCTGAAGCAATAATGTCTTCTGTCCATGAATCAAAAGTGGAATAGGAGTGACCCATCCCTGCCAAAGACATGACAAGAATTTAGCCTCTAAATTTTCAGCATTTCTACTTTCAGTTTGTACATAAAAGCAGGGAGTAAAACTCTAAGCCAGTGCAAATCAAATTTTAGTGATGTAAGATGCCACAGCTGTGGAGTTTTTTTTTTTCATTTCTCTTTGTCAATACTTAAAATATTGACTTGACGCTAAATGCTACAAAGCACTCGAGGTCAACCACATTAGAAGAAGGTCTAGAACCACAGAAAATGTTTCTGTTACACTGTGCTGTTCACCCAGTATCAAACTGTTAAAGTTAAGTTAAAAATCTAAAACCTTGAGGAGAAAATAAATTCAGGGGAGTAGAAATAATTTATTCAGTTACATTTACAGGACTAGAGGGGAAATATTTACACAACTGAGATCTTTTTTAGTAGGCCTTAGAACTATGGATATGTTTTAGTCCATCTTTCTCCTCCCATCTTGCTACAAATCTAAAATGAAGAGCAACAAAAGCACACCCCATCCTTTTCTGCATGCATTTTACATAAACACTGTTGGCTGTATATCATCCACATTTGTGTGAACTTAAAATCCATAATGCAATTCAAAACAGAAGAGTTGGGGAGGGAAGATCTTGGCTGTTTTGATATTCATGGCACAAGTCCACTCATCTCTACAGACAGCATGGCCTCCCTGTTCAAGCCTAAATTGACTCAATTTTGACCTCCTGGTTCTGGAAATTGCTCATGCCTAGAGTTCCGGTATTTGTGAAGTTATCCTTCCTTAGCCATTATGAAGAGAGAGACATGTTCCTCATTTGCCAGCTCACTAGTAAGAAGACATTATCAATGCCTGTCACCATTAGCTTTAGCTATCTTCTCTCAGCAGCTTTGCCCTACAGGTTTCATGACATGCAAAGTCAGGAAGGCAAGGCATACACCATACAGTCACAGTACCCCACTGACAGGAAGGTGATCCAACAAGAAGCCTGAAAAGTGGGGCATCTCCCACTTTCAAGCAACTCGTCCTTTAACTGACAGGAATAGCATGCCAATCAAATCCAGGAAGCATTTATCTTTCTGCTCTTTAGCCCCTTTGCAACCTCAGACATATACTTACTTTAAAACAGTAACACTCAATTGCTACAAGAGGGGACAATCTGTCTTTATGGTTAAAATCTCTTTTGAACTCTCTTAAACAGTAGCAAAGCTCTCTATGAAACAATAGCAAGCCTCTACGATAAAAAGTTAGGAATATGAACTCTCCATCCATACCTGAATAGCATTGTGCCACATTTTAATATCACAACTAAACAAAGTGCACCTGATGGAATACATAAATACTGAAATCTCTTGACTACAGTTAGTAGAGGTGGGGTGGACTTTAATAAAGTGAAACCTAGGTCTTTGCTGGTAATTACATGGAAGATCTTAGCAGCGTACATTCTGTGAGCAAAGCAGGGGACAACAGAGCCAAAATCTCTGCAATGCTCATATTTTCTCAGCATTCTGTTGATATCTTCCAAAGTGAACTCTTCAGCTCTTTTGAGCTTTCTAAGGATCTTCCTTTACCTTCTCACCCAACACAAAAAATGTTTATCAGCTTAAATACTTACAAATGTAGATTTGTAAGGTGTGTAACTAGAACGAATTAATGCATCAAATGCAGTATTAATCCTCACAAGCTTGCCCCAGTCAGAAAGCTCTCCCTTGCTGGAAGTTCCTCATTTGGCTGGTCAGTTTGCTTCTTTAGTAACAATGCTAAAGTAGCCTGTGAATAGCTTTTTCATCAATGTCAAAGGCCTTGTCCTCTCTTTCGAACTCTTGCTTTGGTGAAAGACTTGACAAGCAAGCTTCTCTTCCTCAAACAACAGACAAGAGACCATCCCCTTTGTTTGTGTAAGTTGGACACAAATTTGCAAAACACCAGCAGCTTGTGATATTGCTGCAAATTTCACCAGTCTGTGTTAGAATTGTGAGGTTTTGGAAATATGCCACACAGCTATCACTGCATTAGTGCAACGTTTTTTTCATCCCAAGTCAATACTTTCATGATAAATTAAGGAGGTGTGATAATGGTCACTAACAATGAAACTACAGAAGTTTGAAGCACTGCAGTTTTCCTCAGTTGCTACAGAACAGAGTGAAACTTCTGTTATCCAAAATTACTTCCCCTTGAGTGTAGTCTTCTCAGGGAAAAAACAGGAAAGGAATATTAAGCCATATCATGTAGTGCTGTCTTGAGTTAGAATTTCTTACAGCTTCCATTTAAACTCTACTTGAGACTCTCTATTCAAAAGAAGTGTCTTTAGCACTTGTACGTCACAATGTAACGGTGAATTCTGAACTAAAACTTTATTAGGTCTGAAAAATCTGAATTAGTCTACTGCTACTAAGAACGCATCTTAACTCTTGCAAGTGAGCCAACACTCACAGTTCCTCTTGTGCTCATCATTAATGCTAATCTGCACATTAACTAAAAAGGTAAACTGAAGAGCTTCCTCAAAGCTTCCTAGAAACCTTGCTGACTTCTCCCTTTACCAATTCTAGCAGCCCAGGGACACAGGCTCACACAAAATGGAAACGTGAAATGCATCCAAAAAGGCAAAATGTCTCAAAATAATTTAGCATGTTGCCAATAAGAGAGGATGGGGTCAACATAAAGTCCTTAAATATGTAGCTGCACTATCTCTTGTACATAACTCTAAGTACTTCTCACCTTCACTGAGCTCTCTGCAGTGACTAACAATCTGACTAATACATCCCGTAGATATGAGCATTGTGATAACCCTTGCATAAACTAATCCAGCTACCTTTCAGAAACACAATTTTCATCGACAGGGAATCAAGTCCAAACCAACAATTTGTATCTTATTAAAAAATTTCCAACTATCAATTTTGCTCAATTTTCTCTGTCAGTTACATTTATAACCCTCAGGTTGGAGATTTGAGGATAACTATATTAAAAAAAGGCTTGAAAAACCTTTGGTTTTGCTGGAACTAGCATTGACAAATGCTCAACAAACCACTGCAGTAATTTACCTGGTAAAGAATGCCTTTGGAACTAGCTGCAAAAGGTGTTCAAAACTGTCATAAAAGTTTTTTCTATGGAAATAACGTTATATGCTCATAAATTATGGGACCAATCTTCAAACATTTTGCGCATATGCACATACAAAATATCTGTAAAGTGAAATTAAGTTTCCAAAGCCGCATGAAGAATGTGTATCAAGGTTCAAGAATATCAGGTTAAAAGGCACCAAGCTATCCAGTATATTAACAAAGAGCTATCATCCCATCTTTTCACTACCTCTTCATGCAAATATTGAAACTACGGACCACAGAGCACCAAATAAAGAAAGAAGTACTACATTATTTAAACCATGCATTATGTTTCATCAAGAATTGACTCATCTTGGTCACTGTAATTGGGGTATATTAGGTTTGCAAATGGATATATGAAAGCTGTGCATTTAATAACGAATGCATGATTTCTTGGTCAGGGAATTGAAGAGATTCACCAGTGCAAAGATATGAGAACTTGTCTGGATAAGGTTTGCATGTTTCCAGCTCTTAAAAGTGTCATTAGCACCTGCTTATCTTATCAGGTGTTTGAAGCAGTCTTAGACACACAAATGTCTACCCTCCACCTACAGTGGACTGAAACATCTAATAAAGGTTTTAAGACAAGTAGAGGAAAAACCACTTCCTTTAAAGGTTGTCTTTATTCCTTTCTGCCTTCTCTCCATATTCACCTACATTTCTTCTGGACCTGCATGGAGAAGTGACAACATATTTCTTTTGATTCCCAGGTACCTAATGGACTGCTTATACAAACAACCTTGTACATCTTTCTTATCAGCACAGCTCTTCCTGCTGCAGACACTAAACTTGCGATAAGCCTCACAATTTTTCATCCTTCATCAGCAAAGCAGAATCCCACTGGATATTACGTGTAAAATTTACGTTCTCAGGTGGACAGTGGATGAAAACATACAGTCGGAGAACCAACTTCTTCAATAAATCAGAACAGAAGCAGATTACAATAAGGCCTTATCTTGAAAGGTGGGGAGTAGGCCTGTAGCTTTGAACGTTCAACCCTTTCAGTTGCGAGGAGTTGGAGAAGGATCATAAATTCGATGCTCATAGTGAGGCTGAGGAGAAGCGGGACTCTGTGATGCCACACTCATTCAGGAAAGACGACCCATGTTGAACACAGTACTGTCAGACAGCTGATGGATTAACTACTTATTACTGCCAGATTTTTTTTTCCCGCTAATTCCACTTTTCAAAATTAATTAATTGAAATTAATTAATTAATGCTTCTGATATAGTAAACATCTTCTTAATTGACTTGACAAAGGTTTGTTTTCTATCTGCTGTCTTTTTGAAGCACATCAAAAAAAGAAGTAATAAAACCTTTGAATGTACTTGGGAATGATCTTTTCCATTGCCAGTTTTTAAGGAAAAATGGATGAGAATTACTGTCTCATCCATAAAGCCAAGTTAAAATGGATAAATGTGGACATCTTGAACACAATGCCATGAAGGAAATACCACTGTTAGTTTATTCAAAACCTCTGAAGCATTTATCAAAATATGATCCCGCACTGTGAAAGAATACATGCATACAAATTACCAAATAGCATGATGATACCAGCAGCTGGAAAGACAAACACAAACATTTGCTGTCAGGTAGCATGCATCATCATCTTTTTTAAGAGATACTGCCCAGAGTCTTGTTGATTACATGCCTTCCTTCAGCCTCCACAACATGATAGAACTACTTTTGCTCTTTTACTTTCTGTATCACTGTCGTAATGGGAAACTGTATTTCCTTTTTCATGTTCTGTCCCATCATGATAAACACTCCACATGATAAAGGGGTTACTAATTCAGCCCAGCCTCCTGAAGAGCCAATTTAAGTTAGTTTATATTGAGAGACTGCCTTGGTAAGCTGCAGGTCCAAAAAACATATACAAAGCTAGCATCTTTACAATGATTTAGTGAAAGCAGCAGTTCGTTTTAATAAAACCATCCCAAAACATAAAATTGATTGAACCAACTGCTGTGCAGGGCATACACAACAGCTGATCAAAATCATTCAAGATTTTTATTCCTAGAATATTTCCAAAGCTTGTAGAGTTTTTCCTACTTTATTACTTCAGTTCAGATACACAACTGAAGAGAGCAGAAAAACTGAGCCTGACAAATGTGGTGATATTTTTAAACAAAAATTTAGATAAACTCATAATAATCTCACATGTGAAAAGCAAAAACAAAAGACAAATATTCCTGATAATTACCAGCAGTTTTCATAATGTAAAGACTATTATTTTCCCAATTATCACTGTTCAAATGATATAGCATGCTTTGATTAATTGTACATCCAAGGAGTTCCATTACAGATTACTCCAACAGACACAACATTTCCTCCATTTCAAAAGGATTTAATGGATGGACTTCTCATAATATTTTTATGGGTATACAAAAAAATTGTTGTTTAAAAAGGCAGGAAAAGAAAACTTTTTCCAAATTGAAAAGATATCACTGCTAACTTTACTTTTCTTGCACAAAATATCGCCAATAAGAGTTTATCTATTTTGTTGAGTATAACAAAAAGTTCACCTTTTCAGAGTGTGCTACATGAAGCTTTGCTTGCCTTTTTATAGCAAAGTAATTTTATAATATTGTGTCACAATGAAGGACAAAGATAAGCCAACTGTTTAGATTCCTCTCCTTTATGTTGTGTCTTTGATCACTAACAATGCTGCATGAACAGCCAACAGAAGGCTGACATTTCATAAAATATGCAGTGATAAAAACTAATACTGTAGCATCTGGGAGCGATATATAAAATGCAGAAATACACCTAATAACTGTGATCTTAAATTACAAGTTACTAAAAGCTAAATAAGCAGAATACCTAAAAGAAAGATTAAGACAGGATTTTTGTGCTTCTGCTCCTAAAAACAAATTTAAAAAAATTAATCCAAGATATGCTATCTATTATTCTTAACAATTCCTCTGGTTCCCTTGGATCTTAAAAGCAGCCTTGTAGAAGAGTGCTTTTTTGCCGTATCATTAGGTATCAGCAACAGCTAAACACATTACAAGCCTTCTTCGTGCTGTATTAATCTTCTAATGCTTTGTGAAGTCCCCTTTATTGTCTCTTTTAAAATATCAATCACACAAAATACATATACAACCTGGTGACTGACTCTTTACTGTTATGTAAAAAGCTGAAGGTCTATGATGACAAAAGTAAGTAAAAATCCTTCCAATAAGCTGCATAAATTAAGTAAATCTCAATGTAGAAATTACATTATTTTAATTTATTTACCTTAAGAACATTAAGAACCTACAAGACAGGCCACATAAAATGGAGGATTACATCCTAGAAAGCAGTGAATCCCTAAAGAACTTACAAGTCATTGTAAATAACCAAATGCTTTTTTTGCACTTACTATGTTGCTGTAGCTAAGAAGCTAAAAACAATCCCTGGGTGCATTACAGGGAAATATATGGTAGTACTAAGGACCTGAAATTATCTGCACATATGGCATCACTGGAATGCTATAACCAGGCCTGGTACCTTTAATTTAAAAGGAAGTTGAAATAAAAAGGGCCAAAAAAGGAGTTACAAAAATTACAACCAGGAAATCCTTCTTTTTATTGTGTGTATGAGAGAGACAGATGCAAAATCAGTAGATTTATTTATTTGTGATAAAATTAGAGATGACTTGATTCACATCTACAGCTTAGTACATGTGGAAAAGGAGTAATAGCCAATAACTCTCTAATCAACCACAGAAAAGGATAGTAGGAATGAATTACTGAAAAACATTATCAGACAAATTTGGTCTAGAAATACATCATAATTATTATATCAGCTAGGGTCATAATGCATCTCTTTTTGCCTCTTTAATATGAAAGTAAAGGTGAAGTCATTTTTTTGATTTTTTTTGAATGATTCTTTATCTTGATTTATATCATAGATGGAATGGCTAAACAATCAAAATGACCTCTCCTGCACTAAAAGCAGTTTGGGATTAAAGAAGCTCAATTAACTTTAAAAAACAGTTTTATACAGCAGCTCTGTTCTCATTTATTATTCCATAGGTCATACTTTTATGCAATTACTCAATATAAAAATTACTTTACCTAATGCAACATAAAAATAATTTTAGGAAAGGTTGGAAGTATATTATCTACTTTATCAGAACACATCATTAAGAAATAAAGTAAGAATGATTTATGTGGTGCAACAGTCTAAGTAACCACTGGAAATCCACAGGTGCATATAGCATTAATATGAAGCTGAAACAATTTAACAAAAATCAAAATAACTGCTCCAAATAATTTGAATATAATGGTGCAACACCTGCTTATGGCACCATAAAATGGGTAGGACTTCATCAGTATAGTTATGAGATCTAGAAAAATAGAAAGTCTAAAAATCTAATCACATCAAGGAAAACATAATGAATTCAGCATTTTAGTATTAGGCACTCATTAAATAGCAGGGGAGAAGGAATCATGTATCAAAAGAAAAAGAATGCAAAAAAAAATCCATATTTGGTGCCTGAAGGACCATGAAGCATATTTTCAGTCTGAAAACACATACTGAAATTACAGTTTAAGTACGTGGGAGGCAATTGTCCTTGTGGTTATAATTAGCGTCCGAATTCAGGGACTTCACTGCTTAATGCACACCCACCCGCCTGTTATTCTTACCATGTATTTTATGTCACTTAATGGAGATGAATACTCTTTTCCCACCTCAGATTTACATCAAGGCTATTTAATTTCTTTAGGCTGCTATAATAGGTTAAACGGCAGTCTCAACATCACTCTTCATCTCCCACTGGACAACGAATGGCATTCTAAGACTGAGAATAGATGAAGGCATATTTACATTCATAATGTTCTTGACTATAACATTTATGTAAAGTATGATTTTACATTTGCAAATACTATAATTTTCAGTTTCAATGAATATTACTCTTTCAGCATTAACTTTCTATGTACATTACATGAAGAGAAAAAGTAATGAAAAGCAAAGAAACTAAATACTGTGATTAGAGAAGTACAGATCTTCTGTAAAAAGAATAAAAGCTTTGTTTCTTAATTGATCTTAAACCTGTACAGACAGGGGGCTGGACTACACTTCAGTGCTCACTTGGAGTGTGTAAAACCTACAGAGGTTTTTAAGAAGTTAACAAAACCAAATTTCACATAATGGCTTATATTTTAACCCCACCAAAACCTAACAACTGTATGCTGATGAAAATGAAATTTTTTCCCCATCTGCATAAAAAATATTTTTTTCTCTTAATTGACATAACACCATGGAAACAGTATGCTAACTACAGAACTGCATGTAGAGTTTACAAACGTTACAGAAGAACGAAAAACTTCAAAATATCAAGTTTCATTAACTAAGCTACTGCTCCACCAAAAGGATAGTATGGTTTCTAAATATCTTCAGAGTGGAAAATGAACTTTTCAGTTAAGAAGAACATTCATCTCTAATACCTATTGTAACACATACACACTTTACACAAAATCACAAAATATCTGCCATGATTTTTCTGTGATGGTCAGCTAAGCATTTTCTTCAATTTTATAACATATAAATCTTACTCAAAAAAAATCTACACCTCCAGAATGAAAAAGGGGGAATCAAATTGGTCCAAATATTTTGCAATATTTTTAAATGATAAACTTTTCTTGTGTGTTTTGGTAAGAGCTTAGTGTGACATTTTCAGACTGTAAATGAAAATATATGTAATGAAACAGCTCTCTACTGCAGTCTCAGATACATATGTTATTTTTAAATTCTTTGATACTTGAGGAGTACTATGAGAATGAAGAAATGTCACACACCTTAAGGACGCAAAATTGGGCATGTAAGTCAAGTTGGACCAGTTCTGTGTATAATGAAATTGCTGGTTATGTATGTTGTTGAAACGCATGGACTGTGTTTACATTCAAAGAGAAATGCTTTAAAGGAACAGTGAATTTTCTGGTATCTCTAACCTTTGTGACTTGTAATAGAAATGAATCTAACAGGACTTCAAGGTTATGTTCCAGTTTGGCAAGTTGAGGATATATGGACTCGGACAATGGCCCAAACCATGAATCTCTTCCATTAAATATAACTTCCCTTTACATGGAAAAATAAACTGTGTAAAGTAGTAAATTTTTTTAAGCTTCTGCTGGAAGCCTGGCAAAATGGAAGCCAGCTGGGGTACCAGTGCTACACCAGACCAAATTATGGCTACCAAACAGGAAACGCTTCCTCTCAGCATCCTACAAATACTGTGAAAAGAGAAAGTTAATTTGTGTGACTTTTAACAGTAAAACCTTAAGTTATGTTGGGAAGACCTTCTCAAACTGACAGAGTTTGCTTGTACAGGAAACAGTGAAATCAATCTGATACCACGCCCTAGCTGCAGAGAAAATACTGAAACCTTAAACTAACCTCAACATTAATTATAAAACTTAAAATACTCACAAGGGACTACCTGCTGGTAACTACTTTAATAAATAGACTTTTAACAATAGACTGACAAAGTCTTACATGCAGCTTTTACCATAATTCTTCAAAGAAGCTTGCATATCAATTCTGTGTTTCAGGTTTCTGCATTTTAATTTTGCCCACTAATAATATATTCCAAAATAGAATTACATAAGAAAAGTAGTGTCAAAAAAGTTAAGGAAACTACATTAGCCAATTTTCTTTTTAAAGAATCTAGGTGTGTAAGGCAGATTACTGTGTAAGTAAAAATGTCATGAATGAGGAAATCTACCAAATATCAGAACTTTCTTTTTTATATGAAAAAATTCATCCTTTTCATGATGTATTTAATATAGTATCTTTTTTAATTAGAAAAAGACTTTGTATGAGATTATTTTAGCATCTATTCTTGTCTGTTACATGTCTTTCAGGACTCCCTGAAACAACATCTCAGTGTTGGTCACATTGACTGCCAGCAGTGGTCCACTCTGGCCTCCAATCGAGAGACATGGAGACGCACCATCCATAACGCTGCTGCCTCCTTTGAGAATGCACGTAGAATTGGTCTCGAGGAGAAAAGACAATGCAGAAAGAACTGAGCCTCATCAGTACCACCTAAGGAGACTTTCCACTGTGCCATTTGCAACTGGACTTGCCTGTCCCACATTGGCCCTTTTAGCCATCAGCGGGCTTGCAGCAAGTGTGGGTAGAGCCCTTCTCATATCTTCATTTGCGAAGCCTAGCCATACCTTACATATCTTTGCTAAAAAACAAACATTAAAGTAGAACAAACCCATGATTACCTCCCCCTAAAATGCTACAAAACCATGTAGCTTTCATAACTACAGCTTTCATGCACAAAAATAATCACAATTTCATTCAATGTTTACATTTCATTCATAAAAGTGTATTTAATAGGTGAAATGAATCTAGATATACAATGAATCACTCACTATTCATCTAGCAGGTTGCTATTCACCTGGAGGAAAGTGTCATACTATAAAATATTCTCAACTGGAGCACTAAATCATGATTAGACATAACTAGATACTGATTCACATTTAGCCATTTCCTTTGCTTTTGTCACTCTTTAAACAGTAAATGCCTTTTTAAAAGTTTTGAAGCCAGAATCTGGAGGTATTGTATGACTTTTCTGTTATAAAAATCAAAACAACCCAAAACAATCCAGCCTCAAACCACTCCAATAAATTCCCATTGTTTTCAAGTATGTATATTCATATTGAGAAACATCAATAACAGTCTGACAGTTCAGAAAAGTGCTCTTGTATTTAAGTTAAAGACTTTCCAAAGTCTGAATCTAAATAACCAAAAACAAACTAAGTGCAATCTGTGCTTCCAAGAGCAATGTGTAATTAAGGTCTCCCAACCATTTACTCAGGAAGAAATATTGTTGCTTCTGGATTTTAAATTAATTAAAGTCACTTTCCTGTCAGTTGGTATGAATGTCTCCAAGCAAGAGAGTCTTGATCTACTTTTTGTTTTTACATTTTGTGGGCAGAAGACATTCACCTAAAACAAAGAGCATTTTTTTCCTTTTTTTTACTCCCTACTCCCCTCTACCAAATGACAGAGAATGACAATTTTTTTTTCTCTAATCCAGCTTGGATCCTGTTACCAAGTATATCTCGGAATTTTAAAATATTCTAGATTAATATGCCAAGACAAATTTTGAACATTTACAATATAGATCACTTGCAGGTATTTCTCTGTAACGACCTTGCAAAAGACAAGAAATTTGGCAAGTTTCAAGATACAAATAACCTTCTGATTGTGCTTTTCCATGTCCTTAAGGTATGCAGGCTCCTGAACAACAATGATAAAACAACATTTAACCACTTCTTTTAAATCTAGCTGAACCATTCACAACATTACTAATCCTTATTAAACTAATGCTTATGAGAAAAAATCTTACAGGATCACACATATAATATTGAGAAAACTACTGCTAAAGTTGGTGGCAAAATTTTAACTCTCCTTTAAAAAGTATAAATTAGTAGAAACATTATGTTCTCAAAGAAAGTGTTTAATATGAGATCATGTACTATATATCACTCAATGCAACCTTGAACAAAACCACATGAAGTTTCTCAGAAAGTTCTGAGTTTTATGTAAGTTCCATCATAATTTCTTCAAATACAACAGAGCTATGATAATATAGAATAACTTCTGACCATCATGGCTTCGATTATCCTGAAGAATCATATAAAGTTGTTCACTGAGCAAACAGCACTCAGCAATGTGTGGAGGGTCTAAAATTAGTAGGCAGTTGGTCATCACTGTCACTTTAATTTGGCTGTATTCATCTGCTTTCCATCTAATTACAAATGCTGGCCAGTCACAACAACTGAGAAATGCTGCTGCTTGCATTGCAGATCAGTTCCTAATACTGGACTCCAAGTGCACATGGCTGGCATCTACACTGGTACCTGTCAGTATTATTCAGTATATGTTTAGCCATGTAATTTAAGAGCAAAGCCAACTAAAATTCTGTGAACTTCCTTTAGAATTTGCCCTAGAAGTAAATCAGACTAAGTCCCACAGAATTTCTTGGGGAGGAGAAGGAAACAAAAGAAAGCCAAAGACAACAATGAAAGAGTAGCCCTTCCCTTCAAGGTTAAGTTACAGCCAATATTTTAGAATTTTTTGTCCTTAAAATTTGATTGGAATGCTATCACAGCTCTGAACACATCAGAGACAACTATGATTGTCATATCTATGGTAAAGGGATACTTCAAATACACCAAAACATCACCACAATCTTGTTTTTAAGTACACACCACCGGCAACCTGGGAGACTGTTTCTCCTCTCCATGGTCTTCTTCATGCAGAAGGTGGCTTAGGCTGCCACTTTTAATCCTTTAAGAATAATTGTAATAAATGCTTTTTAACAAACCCTTCTTAATAAATTCTTGTTAGCATTTATGATCATCTAAGGCAGCAGTCATCTTACTGAAAGCAAAACCAAACCTCACCACAAATTTTGACCAGGTTCACGCAACACAAGTTGTTACTGTTGCAGTGCTTCTGAAGAAGTTTGAAACTTAACAAAATGAAGAGGAAACATAATATAATGAAACTATAGAAGAGACATACATAATAGTAAGCATGTAACAATGAAGGCAAGAAGTTGCCATCCTTAAGTAGAATTACAGATTGGTTTGGGTTGGAAAGGACCTCTAAAGAATACCTAGTTTAGCCTCCCGTCATCACAGATGGAGTGGGGGTTATCTTCTACAGACCAGGTTGCCCAAAGTGTCATCCAACGTAGCCCTGAACACTTCCAGGGATGGGGCATCTGCAGTTTCTCTGGGCAAACAACTTCTGTGTCTTAACACCCTTATAGTAAAGAATTTCTTAGACTTTATCTAAATATACGACCTTTTTACTTGTAAACCAAAGACCTAAATCCCTACAGTCCACTTTAAAAGCAGCATTCCTTAATACTTAGCTTTCCAACTAGCAAGACTGATTGTCCTGGACAAAATGAAAGTTACTTATAAAGCAGGCCCCAAGTACAATAAAAAAAGCTCTGCCAGACCTGGATGGGCTCAGTCCAAGTCCAGCTCAGGCTTTAGAGCCATGCTGCCCACAAGGGGCTCAGGAGGCAAATGGGGCAACCTACCAGGGGCAGGGGCAAGGCACAAAGAGCACTGCAAGAGGAAACTTCAACTAACAAGGATATGAAGCAGTACCAATTTTGCCAAATGAGGACCAGCTATATAAAACAAATAAATGTAATATGATACAAAGAAGGGGGAAAAAAGGACGTCTGAAGAAAATGGGCTAATTGCACATAGTACTGCTGGTCCTCATCAGGAGAATCTGACAGGTACTTCAAATAAAGCTATAATTACTGGTCGTGAGTTGGTATTATGTTCCTCATGGGGAACTGATACAACTTGATTTTAGTGTTTTGCAAAATAACTCTCGATCCTGGTCCTGTTCTTACATCTTCTGAAGCTGCATGTCCTGTAAGTTTTGCTACATCTGAGAAAAAAAGTCCTTATGTCATGGATCTCTCTCTCTATTACCAATCTCCATGATACAGCCAAAATTGAACACAGGCACACGGACCACCCATGCTCCACAAACAGCAACAACAGAAACACTGCAGTGAACGCTGGTCGGGTTTTTTAAATATTTCAATGTTCTTCTCATACAGATGTGTGATGACCTCTATGAGCTGCATAACAGTGTAGCAAATGTGTAATTCATTGCTCCACAAACCACAGTTTATTGTAGTATTTAAGAAAAGATGCCATCTGTAATACAGTTGCAAATCACCAGTGCCTTTTAGACTGATACAGAAGTTTACTTAAAGAATAAACTGACAAATTATAAAATGCTACCTATTCTAAAGCCTATAAGAAAATACATAAACTCAATCAAATATTTCTTCTTAGAAATTCAAATTATAAACACTTTCTGCAGTATTTAGTTACCTGAGCTATTCCATCTGGAGAAAAAACCCAATTCATTTCTCTTGATGTTTCATAACCCAGTTTATAAAACAAAGAATTCAGAACCAGGCTGCAAGCCAACAACTATCAACTATTATATGCAATTCAATTTCTCCTTAAGTCAAAAGAACTTTGTTTAAAGGTATATAGTACTTCAGTTCCCTTATACATCACTTCAATAGTGAAAATTGTTTGACCAGTTTCATTCCTGTGTCAACATAAAAATATCTGAAACAAGAAATCAAGAAGTATTATGCAAAACCAACCTCAGAGAACACTGGAAAAATTTCAAGCAGAGGTAACTGCAGGAAAATAAGTAACTGGCATTTACAAATATTTTGTCTTCAGAGAAATTAAACATAGGTTCAACGAATTAGGAATAACAAGTAAAGCACACTAAATGAGCATTATCACTTTCCCATCAAAGAATTCTTAACATGATTCAATTCAAAGTCTGAAAAATCTACCGTATTCCAGTCCTAAAACAACTGTGTGAAGCTTACTATGGAGTGAGCACATAGATACATAATTCTAATAAAATTATGCATGTCTGAAATACTAGGGTTCATCAAAAACATCCAGTGCAATGTTCTTTTCTAAATTAGCAATATTCAAGCAATATTAGCTTTCTTTAGTGAAATTTCTATTTTCTTGTTTTCCTAAGAAGAGCTGTAAGAGAATGGCCAAGGACAGAAAAGACTGTTTGGCAAATGGGGGATGGGAGAGGAAAACAATGTAATTTAGCAGTCTACTTTAATCATGACGACAGAGTAGACAATTTCATTTTTCTTTCTTCTCCTCTCATTTTTCCTCATCAGCCAACTAGAAGCACCAGATCTACTGACTATATGCATACTATCTTACTGCATGGCTAAAAAAAATCAAGAGATGAAATGGAACATTAGAGTAACAGCCACAGCTTCCAGTTTACATCTCACGTATCAAGACTTGCCTATAGTCTGCTCTACCTCCTTTGCAAAGGAGATACATCTGGCAGGTTACATGGAAACCCCTGCTGCCAGAAGCCAGCCTTCTACACTAGCCTGAATGGTGCCCCCGACACTTGGAGTGATAGTGGAGGAAGAATGTGACTCAGTTTGAAATCACTATGAGGTAGAAGCCAAGTTTATCAAGAGCTTTAACACTTAAAGACAGGTCTCCCAGGCTCGTTCACAAATGTGTAAAGCTTATCTTAAATGTATATTGAGCTAACCAGAATATTCAAAACTGCTAAGGCAATTTTCAACAATTTTTAACTAGTTTTTCAAAGACACGTATTCTCTAGTAAAAGGAAAGGAAGCTATTTTAATTAGTTTTTCTAAGCAACAAAATAATAAGACATTCCTAAAATTATGTAGATCGGTAAAACGAGTTCATTATAATTTCTTACTATAGCATTATCATGTCATTTTTTTAATTTCCCACAGTTGGATGAAATGAAAAATGATCTTGATATAACCTATAACAAGCAGTCTAAACACTTGAAAATGATGAAATCATATAATCTCACATGCACATACAAAAAAGACTAAGCCACCAAAAGCACAAGTCTTTACTTCTCAACTCTTTCTGACAGTTCCAAAATTCAGGCACACATCCAGAAGAACTTTCTGCCCCACGTCTGGTCAGTAAAGAAATTGAGGTTAACCTTTAATTTTTAATGTCACCTGCAGCCAGTGACTGCTTTTTCTAATGCAAGTGACAGATAAACAGCAAAACACTCCCAAGATGATACACAAAGCACCACATACCATAAGTGCATTTTTATTTTTATACCAACTCAATTTCTCAAATGGATAACCAATGTTCCTACTAATTTACATTAAGAATTGAGTGAGGCATGAAAATTGTTCTGATGCATAGGCTCTATTTCTTTAATGTACTGCATAGTGCTCTGTATTTTATTGCAACACTGGAAAAAACTAACTACATTTAAAAGGTACAGAAACTACACATACAAAAACACAAGCACATATACGTCTTAAAAAATCACTTCAGAAAGTTTTAAATTATCCAGAGAGAAGGAAGGAAAAATAACTAATTAAAGCCACAGATGGAAGTCAGTTCCTATTGAGTTTTCTGACCTTTAATTACTTGAACTAGTGCTCTTCCATAGACCAGTACTAGTACTTTAAATCTATGTTGCTAGGATTTCAACTGTACAATTCCTTTATACAATTCAGTACTATCACCGTAACATTTGCAAGGTAATTCCAAACTAAACAGAGGGAATATGGCAAATTGAGGTAATATAGCCTAGCTATTTAAGGCCAAATTGGCAAGTCTTTAACAGTAAACACTGTATCATTACTAAACACTGCCATGTTGTTAATGTAAGGAGAGGTTTAAATTAGAGAGTGAATTGCCCCTTCAGGTCGGGACTTAGGGCATATTACAGGAGAAAGCAGAGAAAAGCTCCCACTGACACTGTCTATGTTTCACCAGTTCTGTGAGAAGCAGACTGCAACACAGTTATCCGTCACTTTTAAAACCAAATGCTACAGTCAATGTTTTCACTTGCCTTTTAAAATTTAATGCAGTAAACTGGGGAGCAAAGAACTTGCCTTTGTGAAGTAAGATTTCTTTCGATACAGGAAGGGTATCAAAAATAGCTTTTGGATGACTGCAGGAGACACACGACAAACGTAATTTTAATAAATGTTAAATGTGTAACTGCGACATTAATGAAAATGAGGCAAACTCAATTTGCCTTTTTTAGAAATTATAGAAAAATTAACTCACACAATGGCAGGTCCTCAAAGACAAAGGAGACAGTTGTCTTTAGAAGGATATTCTCCACACATCAACAGCTAAGGAGCATTGGGATATGGCCCAGCCACCGGGAGCAGCAGTCCTGGTACCAGACTTCTGAAACTGACCTTCGAATGGAGAACAAAAATATTTCATGAAAAATGCTAAAAATATTTTAACTTTTTCTTTGATCTTACAGGATTCAAGTAACCAACCTAAAGTTAACCTGGACAGTTCAATGTGACAAAAACACAAGTGACTGAAATGTGTTTTATTTTCCAAGTCAAATAAGTATTTCACACAATCATGTATCAGGAGAGATAGAAAAACCACGTAAAATCAGTTTATGTGGTTCAGTTTATTGATTTATAAGATGATAATAATGGTAGAGAGACAACTCCAACAACTTGAGCATTATGAAGACTTACTCAGTATTCAATCTGAAATTTATATCAGTATGTCGTTCTAGGCTACTTCTCAGCAATATTTTCAGTTTTCCTCCTGTGACCAAACTTCTTAAAAACATGTATCTTACATATTTCACTAATCTGATATTGTTAGATCTATTTTCTTTAAAGTTTTTAATTCATTATTAATAAGACCCAAAAAAATTGTAAAGGGTTCGACAGCACACTGCAGCTGATTATAAACATACTAAAAGTGTTGAAGGCTATGGTTCGAAGAAAAATCTAACAAATCAAATTCTAGCAACTGAACAGCCACCTATCTTACTAACTCTCTTTTAACTGTCCAAAAATGTACTTATAAATCATGAAAAAAAATATTTTTAAAACAATTTCTCTTCAAAACATGTTTATGCAAGATTTTTCAACTACTGTGTTAGATAATTAAAATCTAGTCACATAATGATTGGTTAAAGTGGTTTTTTAAAATAACAACTTTTCCTACTACAAATATACATAGCTCATAGTTAACCGGATACACCATCTTCTCTTTTTGCAAAGCCGGTACTTCAGGTTTCTATCAGAAAACATAAGAACACAACCAAAAGCCCTAAAAAAAAAAAAAAAGCCCTAAATGACACTGATTTTGCAGGTAAATATTACAGTGTCGTAATACTTGGAAATATTTGGAATTTTATATATTTTAAATTATATTTTTATATATAAGTATTTACAAATTCAGGAAAAATTTGGGATTTCTTTTTTTTTAGTAATTAAATTAAATACAATTGTCTACTCTTGAGTATATTAAACAGTTCCAACTAAATAGTGGGCTTGTTTCATTTTTTATTGTTGGGTTTTTGATTTGGATTAGCATCCTAGTTGCAACATAACAGCACATAAATGTATTTTTATTCTAGACCATACTTTGAGTTATTAAGCCTGGCATTAAATTTTGTAACAAGATGTAATACATCTACTTCAAGAGGGCTTAGAGTATTCCTGTATTACTTATTAATATGTTGAGTGAATGTCTGGACAATTGATTTCAACTGGGTTTTGTGAGTAAACCATGTGACAAAATACAATTTTCAAATTACGTAGTCCATTTGTCATAACTACTGTTCCTTTTCATTTCTGTAGGTGTTAACAAATTAAGCAAAAAAAGCCATACTGATTAAGAAAAGAACAGTAGCCATTTCAGAATTTAGAAGTAACCATCAACATAATTTATATACAGCCATTAATGAAGTATCCTTAGTGTTCTGCTTTCCTATTTCCTTCTTTTGCTTTTTACACCCTCCTTCCTGCATTTCCCCCAAAGTCTGCATGTATATATTCGCAGAGGACTTACCACAGTCTCATATTGAAGCACTAATGAATAACAACAAATGTATTGCTCAAGTATCACAACAACCAATTCAGTCACAGCTGGATCCAATCAGTGACTGATTTGCTTAAGAAAATCAATATATTTAACATACTAATCCTGAAAATTCCTACTGAAACAACAGAAACATCCCCAGCCAACGGCTTAAATAATGTCTATGTAGCAAAAAAAAAAAAGGAAAACATTACTCTGTTTAAGTTCTGAAAACAGAGGTGATGACAATGTGTTTAACACCAGCCCAGCACAACAACTTTTGTGTGATTCCTACAGCTGTGACACTTGTTGTTTTCAACAAGTTATAGAATGGTCTCCATGCCTGCACTGATATTTTTGGAGTTACAAATGAGTCGAATAGAATATGGAGAATTGAAAAAGAATCATCTCTGTTTAAACATTTTGACTAGCAGAAATCAAGACAGACTTACTGTGAATATGAAGAAAACTGTATCAGAAAATTAAAAAAACTTAAGATATGAATAAATTATTGGGAAAAATTACTGAATAGAATATTGTATTAACATGACACAAGATACAAAGATTATTTCTCTTGAAAAGTAAGGGTAAGTAACTTTACTACATGAGCTAAAGTATTAGCGAGAAGAATCATGAAACAATTTGCCTGTATTTTAACAAAACTGATGGAATCCTCAGATAGACAGCTAACTTTGAAGGATCCATACCAGACACTTCTGGAACCTATATGGGGACTGTATTAATCAATACCATGGCAAATGCAGACTTCTTGAACATTATTTACAGAAAATAGTCTTCAATATATGAATAAAACTATTTCCTCACTTGTGCAAATGCTTCCATAACCACAAAGGACAGAAGAAAGCAGGAGTTCAGTATAATACGGTAGTAGAACGAGCCCAACTAGAATTACTCCAATGTTGAAAGTAGCAGCTATCGGGAAGAAAATGCAGTAATTTGCCTTAAATCTCTAAATGGAATTGTTTAGGGAAGCTACGTTTTCAAAGTAACAAAATGGGTACAACAGTACATGCTTTCCAAGGAAGTATTTGTTTCCAGTGGCCCACTAGTCACACAACTATGGCCTGCTTCGAAGACTGAAAACATAAAAGACCTCAATGCTTTGCCACTTGTTCTCAGTAAGTCTTACTTCACTATCTTTTCAACAGACATTAAACTAAAGGGCAGGACGAGGGAAAGGGAATGGGAACAAAGAAAAGCAACTAGCTTAATTTCACTATACCGTACTTCCTACACAAATGCTGTTTCCACTTAAAAAATTACATAACTACGCACACACTTATTACTTTGATATTTCACTATTTTAGTAAATACATTTGATTATTTTCTTACAAGATTCAATGATGTTCCAAAGGTCTATGCTGAAGGATCCAAACCTGAATGTTTTTCACAGTCTTTCTATTTAAGTAATTACACTTTAAATTACACTTTAATTTCAAATAGCCATGTAACACATTTTGACATCTCTCCATCATAATACTGTACCAGAATTAAAACCCAAAGATACTAACACTGACATCAAGACGTACTGGAAGTATTTCAAGAGAACAATTCCTCTAAAAACAGAGTATGAGGCACATTTAAAGTATCGAATTTGGTTACTGAAGAGAGCCTTATTTCTGCATTGCTCCTCAGGTATTCATATACACAAAAGAGCATTTTAAAATGCCAGAACCAGAGAAAGATACTCACTTGTATAGGTCTATTAAATCTGTGAATGCAGGAGCTGCTGCATTTCACAGTCTATTATTTATATGACAGAATGAAGATCTGAAAACATGAAATATAGCCTTAAATTATTCACTTATTCTTTTCACAAAAGAAGAAACCGTCAATCTAACACTAAAAGACTTCAAGCATATTTCTAAAGGTTTCATGAAAATTGCCTTATTTATCAAAACTTTATTCCCTCCGTTTGTTCATTAAATACTGTAGCTTTGCATTAAGGTCAAGCAGTGTCAACCAATTACTGTTGTTGGAAAAGTCCTACTTCCTTAATACTCAAAGAAACCACGGTATATAGTGAATTATTTTAATAGGCAAACTGAACAGTGTTTACTAAAAATACATTTCAACCATAAAAATGTATTTTAAGGGTTTCTATCAACAATCAATTATAGTACTATTTATTATCACAGAAGCATTAAGCATGATTCTTTGTCTGTTTAAATGCCAACCTTAAAAAATATTCATCTATTTTAGCATATTCAGCAATATTCTGTTCTTAGCTCATAATAAAGGAAAGTAACAAAAATTAAGTGACCCATAAAGCAAACTGAAAGGTAAAACATAAAACACTGAATTTTTAAAGAGACAGTATCAATTGGTATAAATACACTGGTTTCTGACCTCATTCTCTGTTGGTGGGCGAGAGGGCTCAGCTCATATGACAGACCAGAAAACCACTCTGCTTTCACTGCTCCTAATTTTGCAGTTTTGTTTTAGGGTAAAATTGTCCGTCTTGCAATATACAAGAAGAAGTGTAATTTAAGTGGTTATGCACAGATTTATTAGATAACAAGAAAAGACCACCCATAGGCCACCATGCCCAATACCAAAGCCAGAGCCACTTAGGATAAAAGGATTTCCTTCGCCTATTTTGATGTAACAATCTGGGACAGAGTTCCCCTTGTCCTACCTCAATCTTCCAGCCTACCCATTTTAATAGCACATAGTTCAAAAGACTAGAATGATGATATTAGTATGTAATCACCTCTATCTTTACATTTCACAGAAACAAAATTTTGGATCTCATTTCCCTTTGGAACTGACCTGTTTATTCCCACTCTATCTAGTACATAAGAGTGATACAAGAACACTTAATTTTCCGTTGGTAACCTTTGAAATCTTACTGCTATGAGCCTAACTGTGATTTTCCGAAGTTACAAAACCTGCAAAAGCAAAGAATTTTTTTTCTACACATCCTGTCAGCTTGTCTCACTAGCAAAAAGTTTTCATCCATGTCCTGTATCAGTGATCAATGAAACCTACATTGATACAAGACACACATACTGTTGCTACAAACAAGGAGAAGAAATAAACAAAAGGAATGGAAAAAACCCCTGAAAATAGTCGTGCTGAAAATTACAGAGGAATGGAGACTTAACAGAGTAGGGTCTGTTGTCTCATTACTTCTGAGAGATCAGAATAAAGAAAATTAAAACTAGAAAAGGAAAAAAAACAAGCCAAACTTAGTCAAATCCTCTCCATTCTTCCCCCCCCCCCCACTCCCCGGGTGGGCTAAATCCCACCTTCAAGTTACAGTCTATCAGTGATGCCTGAAAATATTTATGAACCCAGTATTGCACAAACAAATTGCAAGAAGATAAAAGAACATAGAGAAAAAAATATTGATCCCTTCAAACTCGTCTGAATTGCTTCACTGGGAGGGTGCTAACTGGCTTCATGGATAAGAAGTAACAGTAGATGTGATACGAGTTTGAGGTTAGAGAGATTTTTAAACATGTTCTGCATTGCTGAAGCAATTATAATGAAATACTGTTCAGACATAATCATTATAAGCTGGACACAAAAATGACTGAAATCAGAGAGCAATTGTTCTTGAAAAGATATTTTCAACAGCTCTGTCAAACCAGGTATATATTTCAAATATAACTCGGAGACATGCGTTTAATCTGTTTCTATCTGGTATTCTTACAATAATGCTTGTTACTCCAAGTAAGAGTATTTACAAAAATCAGCAGATAATACAATGTTGGGATAAAACAGCAGCATATCAGAGGACAGGATCTGGTTTCCAAATGCTTTTGAAAAATGGGAGATATGGTCAGAAATCAACAAGGTGATTCAACAAAGACAAATCTAAAGTTTATAAGTTTATAAGTTTATATTTATAAAAAAGGTGCATCATAGATACGAACACAGAATGGACCAGCAATAAAACATTACAGTGGGAATCAATGAGTAAATGTCGTGCTGTCTTTGAGAAACACACCTCACTGAAATAGGATGGCAGGCATGTAATGTCAATGTGGTTCAGTATGTGCACACATGGATGCACATGCATATGAAGAGGTAATAATTACTTTTTTCCACCTCTTACTATACTTTATGCAGTTGTGGACATAATTCTTAGAAAGATGTAGGCAAACTATGAAAAGTCAGTGACAGCTTCTTCCCAGAGTGACTTCAAGGATTGCTGGAGTAACTGAAGCTTCTCAATAAAAGGTTTGATCAATGTACTTGATCCTGCTTTATGATAGATTGAAAAGTATGGTAATCTGTGATCTTCCAGGCAATATGTTTCTCCAATCAGTACACCTGTCACAGCCAACCACAGTGAGAAATTGAAAGGACAACTTCAACATCATAAGGTCTGTCTTATTTATCTCCCATCTTCAGACTCTCATATTCAAAACCACCACATCCCTTGTTAATAAACAGGTGAAGAGCAGATTATATTACTCTGCACAGTTGTTTTTTTGTTTTCCTTGTCATGAGCCAGTACTAGATTGAGAACATCTGTGGGTAACTTTTCCTGTCTCAACATTTTTTGGCTAAAAAGATGTAGAATTTCACTTAAGAAAAAATGCATCACTGATCATTTTATTTTCATGTTACACGTAAGTTTTATTTTCATGTTTCACGTTTTCATATTATATGTTACTACTCTTAAAAGGAGCATGAACAAAACATAACACATAGCACATCATCAAAAGAAAGCATTATTATTAAAAGAAAGTGTTTTCAGAAGGTCTCTTTTCCCTGTGCTGGCTTCTTCAGACATTTCATGGCTTATTTTTGTAATTCCTGACCTCTTGTCCTCTAACATCAACAATTGTTTGCAAAATTAAAGTGGCATGCTAATCAACAGCACTTCTGTGAATTAGAGAACAATCTTCAGCTTTAAGGGACATGTCATTTGAGTACATTGGATCAAAAGAAATGGATCTTCTGTACTGATGAAACCATCCTTGAAAGGGCAAAGAGAATAAATTCTGCTTTTCTAGAGCCATCAGCTCTACTGGATAACACTAGCCAGCAGTGGGAGATACAGAGGTGGGTTGTAAGATGAGGAACAGGCTAAAGGCAAGAAGAACTGTTATAATTATAGCTGGGAACACAGAATTTGTTAAAGGAAGTCTACTGTATAATTACATTTGAAAATTTAGCAAGATGCCCAGAGGCTGGCTTGCAGCTGTCAGGAACTGGGAACACTACAGTTCTGTTCAGGAGGCAACCACTAGTGCAGCTAAGCACACCTCCATCTCCCTCCAGCTGAGGCGACTTTGGTATGGAAAAGGAATGACTTCAGCTAAAATTAGGACTACAAAACATGTGAGATTACACCTATTCTCTGTAAAAAGTGTTAAGAGATTGGGAATTATTTTAAATTAAATACCTGCTGGTTTTGACATTACAGTCAATATTTTTTTGAATAAGTGTGAATTGTAGTATATTGTGAATTGCACTTTTTATTTCATAGCTAAAATTCTAGTGTTTTTAATTATATTAATTCAAAAGCAAATTGACCTCATCTACAGGATAATATGGATTTGCATACAAAGTCATAGTTCTCTGTTGGGTTTATCGAGTCAAATCAAATGAAAATGAATGAGTGAAATGCAGACATAATACAAGAATAAAAAAAATAAATTGTATTCCTGCTTCTTCCTTGGATTTAAAGCTGAAGTGATGTTGCTACTTCAAAACAAAAAGTAAACTACAAACACTCAAAGAGTTACTCTGCATACAACTGGTCAGTCAAGTATGAAATGCGATTAAGCCATTTGGGGGAGGTTGGGGGGAGGAGAGTAGGATTGAACAACTGAAGTTAGCAAGTCTAACTAAAAAAAGTAGATTCTGCTAATTCAGATATTAGCAAATGAAGTGCTATGCATGTTGGAAAACATCATCAACTGTATTCCTGGCGTTTATTTAAAATATATCTGGATAAAAAGTTGAGAAAGAATCATAATACAGTCATAAATATGACCACATAAGATTATGTTGCCATACTAACATCACAAGACAAATAAAAAGCTCTGAAAGACTGAGCTGAGTCCACAGGTCTAAACCAAAACTCTACAGTAGAACTATTTCTAAATGCTGTGACAACATCTTCTTTTGTTTCAGGTCGAAGCCTTTGTAAGAAATCTAAGTATATCTATCTAGTTGACATTATGGACTTTAGGGAGACAAAACTGAAGGTCATTTCAGCTTTATTAAACCTGCTACTGCTTCCAGATTGAAGAAAGCGCTTAAATCCTCAAATCATGTTTAAGTGTTGAAACCAGAAGTGTAGGCAGCACATCAAGTATTCCATATTTGCACCATCAGCCTAAAGATATTCATGTTTGATACCTTATCATTAAAATCAGTATAAATACTTTGGATGCCTTTGCTAAAGGAAGGTATAACTATTTTCTAAGCATCATAGGCTTTGCTCACTTAAAAAAATGTTCTGAACATAAGACTGAATAGGAAGTTCCTTTCTGTGCATAGTCTGGCTTTTGCTCAGTGTAACAGGACTGCAGCAGAACTGCTTTTTGCTATCTACACTTCATTTAAGGAGAGGGAAGGAAAACCATCAAAGGAATCAGCTATTTTATATAAATTTCTCTCCTCAAATTTTCATTATATGAAGATGCACATTTGAAGGATAATCATTTCAACAAAAGAGGGGTACCTATCGAACATACAAAATTTCAGTTTTAACTTTTAAGTAATATTTATAATTTAACATATTCTTTGCTTTAATTTTGAAATGCAAATATAGCCACTTAAAAAACTAGTATATTTTTTAAAAAGAGAAACTAAAACTCACTTTGAAAGAGATTTTATAATACTGATTTCAGATAGTGATCTAGTTTTTACTTAAAATATAATTTTTTCACAATTGTCTAACTACGAATTTTCTGAGCCTTGGTCAATTCTGTTTGCAGAGACATTACAAGTGTAAGAGTCACATAAAGCTTCATATTGATTTCTTCAAGCATAACACTTCCCTGTTGACTGTTGTCATATTTACCTATATTATGTTATATAATGCAGCTTTAAGGTCTACAATGATCACTTCAGGAATGAACAGAGAAGAACTCAGTCTTTCATCTAAAATATTACTGTAAAAGAAATAAAACATTTTCATGAAATAGTTACCCTTAAGTATCAAAAATTCCACTGTAAAATGTAAGAAATCAAGCTACATTATATTGTTGATTGTTGCATGTTATTGCTGTAGCTCTGGACAAAAAAAAAAGTGTTTAAACTTTTGAATATTGATTTTGAAAGAAAGAACATCTTAGATTCAATTTTTCTGTAGATTCTAATAAATAAGCAAAAAAATCGGTAAGTCTAGGGGGCACATTTACCTTTATGTTTGTTAATAAACAAGAAAACTTCAAACATAAAAACAAAACAGAAGAAAGGTCAGAATGAACTTCCTGGCTGATGCATGATGTAAAATGAACATAGCTCACATTTGTAGAAAATTCCAAGTATGAACTTTTTCAGCACAAAGCTTTGTATGGAAATAAAATTTTCCAATATTAATTTTCCAATATTAAGTCTGGCTGTGCTTTCAACAGCTCTACTTCTTCTACAGCATGATGTTCCTATCATCGCAAGTATGGCATGTATTCCACATATTTTTAACACACAGGGAGGTACAACATCATACCTTAAATGACAAGGGCCAAAGACCAGTCACACTAAAGCACAAAGGCTGAGAGTTAAAAGGCAGTTTGCTATATCTGTGCCAAAATTTATTTCGACACTGCTCATATCTGTAACTACATATAAGAGCTAATCCTGCCTTTTACACTATAACTCTTTGGAGAAAAACTATTGAGCAGTTTTATCTTTTAGCTAACAAAATATGATTTCTGTTACTCTTATCACTTATCACATATAATTCTTGTTTTCACCCTTTCTTATTTGCACTTTTCTATGTATCTGCCCTTTGAAAACTGCGATTTTCCACAAAATTTGCACAGCATTATTTAGTAGCGTTTTAACATGTATGACCATTTTTATGAAATTCAGGTTATCCACACAAAGGCAGCCTTTATGTTCCTTAAAAATGAGAAGAAAATCACCTACTGTTTTTAAAATGCTTTCAAGTATTTTAGTTTGCTTCTATTTTTTTCCTCATAAAACAGGAGATGTCAAAGAGCATACAGAAATTCCTAAATTAAGGAAAGAAAAACAAGAATGCACATTATATGTAAGTGGTAATAGGCAAAGACAACTTCACTAGGCTGTGACATATGACATCTGGTAGACTATTATCATAATAAATGGGAAAAGTAGGTGAGATTCTGTCAACAGCAAGGTATGGAGAAATGTATCTTCATCAGAATGACAAACTTACCTGCCTTTAACAAACATAGGTCAAATTGAAATTCAAGTATCTATGAACTAAATATTTTCACTTCATTTCATCCCCTTTTCTTTTAGATTTTACAAATTGCACTAAAGAATTACGTAATTTAATTTCTTTTTAGTGAGGATAAAGTAAACTTGTTAATAATAAATATTTTTTCACATTTTTACAAATCACTTTAACTATGCAAAATAGTAACTTAAAAATTGTCAAACAACAATCTAAATTCACTGTACATCAACCTGTGACTCCTACTAGTGTAACCATGCAGGTATCTCATAGGTGTTGAAATAGCTTCAGCTCTGCAGCTGACCAGCTGAATGGTAAAACCACTAATCTCCTGGGGATCATAGTATGTGCAAGCTACAAAAAAAAAAACAAAACCAAAAACAAAACAAAACAAAACAAAACAAAACATTCTCATATGAAAGAAGAGGGAAATGGTGAT
The DNA here is from genome assembly GCA_013399895.1 of Serilophus lunatus. Taxonomy (NCBI): domain Eukaryota; kingdom Metazoa; phylum Chordata; class Aves; order Passeriformes; family Eurylaimidae; genus Serilophus; species Serilophus lunatus. The sequence continues at coordinate 153,415 of VXBA01002394.1, read as the reverse complement.
TTTCTGAAGGTATGTCTTTTCCCCATAGCTCGTATTTCTTATGTTTCATTTTGTCCCATGCTTTATTTCCAATTTCATGTCATCAGATGAGAACAAATGAAAAGAACCATCTTAAAATTCTTACTCCATGGAGACTGAAAAATGTCATTGAGTGCTTTAGAATATTGCTTTTTTATTTGGGACTAAACCCAAGACCTAATTTATATTTAGTCCTTTCAAAACTAGATAAATGCCTGTAAAGGAACATTTTCCAGTCTATAACAATTTTATGCATTTAAAAAAGTAACAGAAGTTTGAAAGTCACCAAGTGAACAGTCAAGTCACAAAGCAATGATGGGTATTTGTAAGAGTCATGATGGAAAAATTCAAGAAAGCAAATGAAAGAGGCTTCTGGGTTTTTTTCTCACGTTTATGATATGGAAAGTGACCTAGAAAAACAAATTCCCTTGAGATACCGAAAAACAAAATATTAAAAGAAAGATGGTGGAAAACAAGGTGGAATATAGAATCACCATATTCCTAGAAATTCATTTGCTTGATACTATGTTAATTTTGGGTTCTTCCCAACACTCCGCTGGTGAAGACAATCTGTAGGATGGTATTTACTTTTCTACCACTTTCAAGAAATTAATGAGTGATTTAGTCACTATTTTCAGACTTTAGCACAAGCTGATGGCATTAAGATACCAGAGAGATTGATTTGGCAACTGTGTCTCTAACTCATGTGTATTCTCACTTCATAACTATTGTCTCTCGTAACACATAAATGAGGATGCTTGAAGCATAACAAACCACAAAAATTTTGCAATTTCTATACACTCTAATAAATGTGTGACAGTTTAATGCTGACTTAAGGTGATCTGATGGGAGACAGATATCCCATTTTGGCCATGTCACTGCCTTCCTCCAGAAGACTGGTTTCTGCTGTGAATCAACTCGTGTGCAACCTCTCCCATTCACTTACAAATGAGCTTAGAAACACAAACCTGTCTGAACTTCTTCAAGAATAAGAAGGTGGAGCATGAAGAAAGATGAAGATGGCAGCTAATACGCCCAAAGAGAGAGACGTCAGAAAAATGAAATTTCCTTTTACACAGGTTGAATGGCTAAGCCATTTTGTATGGTTGCAGTTCTCGTCTAACACCAATTTTATTGTTTGTAAATCAATTCTCAGAAGAATCTTGAGTTGGGGAGGTTTCACTTTAGTTCCAGGGAATTGGAAAAAGCAAAGCTGTAAGAAAGCAGAGGGTCTGTAGAATTAGAGATAGAGTAAATGGGGTAGACACTACAAAGATAACAGTTAAGCGGGAATTGCAAGGTTCTCAAGGTCTCCTGAGGCTCCGTTATTAAGCGACTACGCAGCAGGTGGCTGGGGGCAGGGAGAGAGAAGAACTCTGGATTCAGCCCTGTCCATGTCTGGGCGGGGAGAAGGCAGGGAGTGAGGAGGGATCTTGGGCCGAGAACCAATCAAAGGCTAAAGATACACCCACTAGAGAAGGGGTATTTAAGATGGATTGTTCTGGTGGGTCGGGGAGGGAGTGGGAATTTTGAACTCTGTAATTCCTTCCCTCCCAGCGCGCTGAATAAAGCATACCTATCTCAAAACTCACCTGAGTTCTGAGCGTGGATTCACTGAGTCAATCTGAAATGTGAAATAAATAACTTCTGTTTTTACTGCAACACAAATCCAAATGAATACACAGAGACTTGCACAAGAACTTAATGAAGGAGGAGACCTAACACTGCATGAAGCTGGAGTGGGGATGATGTCGGTGAGCTAGGGCCTAGATTCTACTCTGGATGGTGGATGTTGACACCCGTTCTCCAAAAACGTTTGACAAGTCACAGTCTGCTAGAAGCGGTGAAATACTTCAGAAGTTCTACTTTGCTTTCTACAATGCAGCACAGTTGTAAAAGGAAAAGTAGATTATAAATGGACTTAACACTTAGTGCTCTACTTATTTATAGGACTGAACATGAGTAAGTGCTTATTGTTCTTCCACTCAGACACAAAGCAGGAAAAAAGAGAAGAAATAAGATACAAGAACACTGTATTCGCAGTCAGATTATCAAAACTTCAGTTCATGATAACTCTGTGGTTTTGAGATTTGGTCATGCCCAAAACTGAAATAAGAAGAGTATCCACTGAACATTACCATCAACATACGCAGCTGACTAACACTTCATTAACTTGGTCAGAGACTCTCCCTAACAAGTTAGGGGGCATTTCACAAATCATATCTAAACACAAAAAAATGCATCAATTTGCTACTCTAATCTGACCATCCTTAGTAACAGAGCTGGTATTCAAAACAGTAGTTACACTGAGCTCAAGAAGATTTTAAAATAAAAACTATAAAAATACAGCAGACATTGGAAAGTTGAGAAATAAGAAAAGTCACAATCATCAACTGTTACAGATACAATGAAAACTAAAATAAGGTACAGAATTAATGTAATATGGGGTACTTCAATATATTTTATGCATTCATTTTACAATCCAAATACAAAACCGGGTATGTCAAATTTCATACACTGAAATTACCCATATTTATGAAAACATTACTATGTGATAAATAAAAATATAATCCAATCATTAATACTGGAAATCATCAATTTAAGCTCATCTACTTTCAGAGGAAAAAAACTCCCTAAACAAAAAACCCAAGCAACCATATTTGCCTTATTTGTTAAGTCCTTTGTGTATCCTTGTAGTTTATAAGGTAAAGCTGAAGGACCTGGAAATTCAATCATAGTAATCTAAATGACCAGCTAATAGCCAAAAAAAATAATAGATGTAGTGCACATTTTACTCTGTGGCATAAAGTTGTTGACAATACATTTCTCAATAAAGAAAAATTGAATTATAGCCTTAGGGTGGTTTAATTTGGTACAAATTTTGAATAATGTTATATACATTTCCAAAGCAGATGCTAAGAGACTCTACAAGGACACTCAGCTCAATCAGAAGCCAGATTAAAGTTCCATCTGGAACGAAACAGTTCCACAGCTCTATTACAATTAGCAGAGTCACCAATGTCAGACTCAAAACTTGGGCAATGTGAAACTCCTTCTTTTCAAAATACAGCTATGAGTCCAGAAACCAAACACCTGAGTTACATCTTTAAAAGAGAACTTTTTAAGCAGTCACAAACTTGAATTTTTGTAGTCAGGATGAAAACTCTCATTTGTATCAGTATGGTCATGTGAATCACAAAGACTATTCAGATACAATGATTTTATATCACCTCTGCATGCACAATTGCATGCATCTAAGATTAAAAATCACAAGTGTTTAAGTAGCTGCAATACTCAAAATATCAGCAGGCTGAGAACAGCACAGAAGCTATTTGCAGGAAGTAAAATTCAAGATTGATTTCAAATTATTCTGATCTTTGCCTTCGCAATTCCCAGACTTCTTGTTATGAAACTGTGGGGGTTTGGGAGAGGGAGGCAGGGGGGTGCTGGGTCCACTGGAGGGAGGGGGTTGGGGGGGTTCTTAGTGGGAGGGGGGGGAGGAAAGGGGATGCTTCCTTTTAAACGGTTCGTTGGCTCCTCGTCCTGTTATAAATCCTGTTTATTTTTCCCCTTAATAACCTTCCCTCGCTCTCCCCTGCCACCTTGCCCTTTGGAGCTGGTCGGGGAGAGGCGAGGGGGTCGCCCCGGCTGTCTCCTCACAGTTCTCCTAACAAAAACTCACTGAAATGTGGACCGGCGGCGATTGCCGGCGCA
>VXBA01002394.1:121790-149235 GCA_013399895.1 Serilophus lunatus | reverse complement strand
GTCGGTGGGTGCCCTGGAGAGGTGGCAGCCAGCCCGCGGCTGGTAAAAAACATGGTGCCGGAAGCGGCAGGCTTGCAGTTTTGGTGGGAACTGCCCTTTTGCTGGAGCCGAAGATCTTGGAAGGAGAAGTGGAGCCCAGACCGCTGGCCAATCCAAAGACGCAAAGCCAGGAAGAAGACAGCGAGATTCGCGCGGGACTTGGAGAGCTTAAAAGCCTGAAGCAACAGAAGTTCGCCCTCTCTTTGGCTTCCTCTGAGCTGGAGAGCAGCAGCACATCCCCTCTTGTCTGACTTCCAGGCCCCATGGCTTAACTCTGCTCACCTCCATCGGCATTGGAGCCAAGCCAGCACCACTGCAGGTGGAAAGCTTCCCCAAATAGCGTCCGTGGGTTTGGGGGGGGTGCTTTTCATTTTTCTGTTTTGCAGAGACTTCCAAGGGCTGGGAGCAGTTACCATCAGAAGGAGACAGAGAGAGAGAAGAGGAGCGGCTTTCCCTTCCCACTGCCTCCCTTTGGCCAGCCTGCCTGGCCTTGGAAAAGCAGTTCCCTTATTCCTTTTTTTTTCCCCTTTTCCTTTCTGCGTGGTTCTTTGTCAGGTTTAACTCTGTGTTAAGTCTGGGACTCCCATAAACTCTGTGCTTTCTTTGGTTGAGTCTCAGCCGAATAAACTGTTTTCCCTGTTGTTTAAATTCTGTTCAGTCTTCTTGTCACTGTTCAGCGTGGCCCTTAGTGAAACACAGTGGTGGTAAACCACCACAGAAACAAAGCAGTTTCCCAACATGTCATGCTGAGGAATTGCACCCTGAAGTGACCCATCTTTAGACAAAATAAGAACAGAATTACCTATGAAACCTAATGGCTGAAAGTGAAAGCCTAATTCTTCACTCAAATACTCAGTTTAACAGTTTTTCCCTAAATTTAAGCAAAAACCAAATTTCAGCTCAAGTTTACTAAATGAAAGCATCCTTTCAAAACACAATTCAGCCAATGTTAGTTCTGATACACAGACAGTAACAAACACGTTCAAGACAGAAAAACAAAGCATGTTACATGCCTTAAATTTACTATTTTACCATTTAAATAAATAATGCACTACACAAATAAGCAAGCCTGAATGCGAAAGTTAGAATTCAAATGCCCACACCTTGCATCTCTCTTCCCACAAATAAATCCACAATGAATAAGTAGCAACACAGACTTTTAAAAAATTACATCTCATTACACACATTTTCATCAAGAAAAGACTCGGTTAAAGAGTATATTTATATTTTTCCAGTTGTTGGATACATTAATCAGCCTGATTTCTCTTATTAAATATAAGCTGCTAGGTCTGAAAATATCTACTATGTCAATATCCAGATAAGATCAAAGTGAAAAAAACAGATAACTGCAGTCACTGTCCAGTTAGAAGCCTATATTGTTCTGCAATGAAGAAGTAAATTCCAACTTCCAAAGAGCACCTCAATATTCACAATTTCATACTTAGTACCTTTAATTAGTGTTTAAATACTATCCAATAATGTCCACATCTGAAATTTAATCTTTTAAATCTTTAAAGAAAAAAATTAACAATCTGGAGCAACAATGTGACTTTGTCCTCAGTCTGACTCTCTTATTTCTGCAAACAGTGCACAGGAGAACTATTGCCAAGATCAGGATGGAGGCATTTAGAAGAAACGGGAAAGCCTAGCAAAAATTTAAATAGACAAGTAAGATTTCAAAATTAAGAACACTACAAACCAATCGGTGCCTTCGGCAGAACACTGCCTTTTCACGGCAGTGGTCAACAAGAGTGTCCAATGCTGCTGGTTACACCAGAAAGGGCCAGGACATCAACAATCTCCAGCACTGATGAAACCATGGTGAAATGATCATTGCATTTTAGTTACACACATGAACATAGCAGCTCATCACAACAGCCAGCTTCCCTCTTAGTAAACCCAGGTTTTCTGAAAGATTAAAAAAATACAAGAGCACCCAAATTTTTAAACATTAATTAGAATGTTTAAAAGAAATGTTTACAGAAAGTAAAGGATTATAAATGAAACATGTCTTAAATTCTGGGCTGGGGCCACATCACAAGACTAGGCAATCTTTCCAACAGTGCCCAGGAAACTATCAAATTCTTCTCAAAGAAATATCCATGGTAACTGATTATTCATGACAGAGAAATGTTTGGACAGCATAGGTCCAGATCACCAGCTAACTGCAGTGATATGGAGTGAAGCACAGGCCTCACAAGATTTCTCCAAGAATAATCTTTCTCAATGTTGAGTACATAAAACCCTTATTGAGATCAGGCACATATAGAAGGCTTTTGCAACAATAAGGGACTATTTAGCTCATTCCCACAGGTAGTAATCACCCACACTTTCAAACTTCAGCATGTTTTTTTTTTTATAAGTCTGGACTGCGATGTAAAGATTTTCAAATATAATCCATCAACTGTGACTCTTGTGGCAGTTATGAACTTGCATAGCTCTGAACAGAAACAGTGCAGTAACTTAAGAATCTCTCCTTCCTCTTTCAAAGACAATAATCTACAAGTCAGCAAACATAACCATAAGTAGTTTACTCCTCAGCATCACACAACCTGTCCCCAAGCAAGTTATGAAAATACATGACAAAGGCCAGCTACAAATATCTTTAGTTTCAGACAAAACAAGGGACTGGAAGCACTTAGAGCATCTCTGAATGACTTCTTTGTGAAGAGGAAAAATATTTATTTCACTGTTCTGGGTATCTCAATTGTTCTTGACCTATGATGAACTCTTACCTAGGACACAAGTCCTAGTTACTCAAGTAGAATGATCTTTGTAGTTCTGGTAGAAAACCCCAGATGATTCCCAGCAGTCCCTTGCCTGTGTAATTTCTGAAGTATCATTTCTTTTTCTTCTCCTTCTCAAGAGCTACATGCAGCTGTTCTGAGACACACTACGTGACACACGCATAGGATTAACAGTGTACCAATACACCATTCCAACTGCCTCCTCTGATTATGCCACCACCTTAAAGCACTTGGAGAAAACCACCTCACGGACAAACAGCTTGCTGAAGTTGAATCCAGTGAAGAGATGGTGAAAATAAACCCAACTGAAAACATTACTTAGTAGGTGTTTTTTTAAATCAACAGTTCACCCATCTACTATGTAGCCTAGCAACAAACACTCTTACATTCTTTGTTGATGTTAACCTGGTATTTGGCAGCATCTGCAGAAAAAACACTTATCACCAGTTCTGTTAGCTGGAAAACTCTACTCCATTCTAGCAATGACTAAAAGTTACTCAATTATTCATATCTTCATCATTGCTCAGACTACAACACATTTCAAAATCAAGGCATAAAATTCTGTGTTTGAGCTCTCTCTTCTGTGTACTTGCTTGATTTCGGTTTAAATCACTACCCAAAATTCCATGGGGAAGAAAACTTTCTGTCATTAGAAAGATAAAACACTTCCACATAAAGGATTTTTTTTCCAGATATAATCCTACCACAGCTCTTAAAATAGTTTCCAATAATTACCCTATAAGGAATGTAAGACTTAGTAGCTCTAATTTATCACAATTTTCAACAGTAAAGAAAAAAGTATTTGGGAATACCTCCTAAAATTAATTTATTTTGAAAAGAAAGTGCACTACACGGATATCTACAGCAGTGATCAACTCTCTTTAAATCAGTATTTTAATCATTGTATGCAGCCTACTTCAGCAAGTCAATGGACATCTTCAACAGTTTGGAATTGACATTCTCCCTTTTTTTAAGGAAAACGGATAATGTTCCTTACTTGATACTCTGCCTTTAGCATGCAGATTACCATTCTGCAATACACAAAAAGAGATTACTAAATATTTGTTAGAGGAAAGCTCTCCTATGTAATTTTTCTTTTTTGTACACCCATGTAAGATGATTAAAGAGCAATCCTAAGGAGATTCAGTAATAGAAATATTTAGGTTGGAAAACACTTTTATGAACAATGCCATTTTCTCTTGTCCTACCCCTTGCTACCTGGGAGAAAGGATAAACCTCTATTTCACTACAACCTTTCACATACTTATAGAAAGTGATAAGGTCTACCCTGAGCCTCCTTTTCTCCAGGCTAAACAGCCCCCATATCCTCAGCCACTCCTCACAGGACTTGGACTCCAGACCCTTCACCATCTCTGTTGCCCTTCTCCGAACACACCTCAATGTCTTTCTTGTAGTGAGGGGCCCAGAATGGAATACAGGATTTGAGGTGTAGCCTCAACAGTGTCAAATACAAGGGGACGATCACTGCCCTGGTCCTGCTGGCCACGCTATTCTTGGTACAGGTCAAGATGCTATTGGCCTTCTTGACCACTTGGACACACTGCTGGCTTATGTTTAGCCAGTTGTTGACCAACATCTCCAGGTCTTTTGCTGAACCACTTTCCAGCCACTCCTTCTCCAGCTTGTAGCGCTGCATGGAGTTATTATGACCCAGCTGCTGGACTCTGCACTTGGTGTTGTTGAACCTCATGCAGCCATCCTCAGCACATTAATCCAGCTCCTCGTGCGGAGCCTTCCTACCTTCCAGCATTTCATACACCCAAGCTGGCTGGACCCAATCACACAGTTTCGTTGTACATGCCATGTGATAGCACTCCAGATGATCTGCTCCATGACCTTCCCCAGCACAAAGGTCAGGCTGACAGGCCTGCAGTTACCCAGATCCTCCTTCTGACCCCTCCTTGTAGATGGGCTTCATATTTGCTAAGCCCCAGTCAACTGGGACCTCCCCAGTTGAGCCAGGGCTGATGGTAAAGGTTTGAAAGCACTTGGTGAGCATTTCCACCAGCACCCTCATTACCATTGGGTGGATCCCATTCATCTCCACAAGACTTCTTCGTTAAGTGGTGTAGCAGGTTACTGGCAATTGCCTCTGAGATTATGGGGACTTCATTCTGCTCCCTGCTCCTGTCCTCCAGCTCAGGGAGCTGAGTACCTGAGAATAGAGGGTCTTTAAATACTGACAAATAGAAGACATTAAGTACCTCAGCCTTTTCCTCACTCTTTGTTGCTATGTTTCTTCCCCATCCAATAATGGGTGGAGATACTTCTCAATCCCCCTTTTGCTGCCAATATATTTGTAGAAACTTTTTTTTTACAGCAGTGACCAGATTAAGTTCTAGTTGAACTTTGTCTCTTCTCATTTTTTCCCTTCATAACCTTGCAGCACTTGTAGGCCTGAGTTACCTGTCCCTTCTTCCAAAGCTGATACACTTTCTGAGTTCAGCCAGGCCAAACTTCTTCCTGTTGGTTCCTTTCTCCATTTTAGATTAGAAAATTGGAAAAATGGGAAAATTAAATGAAGTTAATGAGTGCCATTTGCAAAACAGACAAAAGGGGTTATTTCTTCACAGATTTAAAAAGTCAAGCCATAGAACTCTTTGCCACAGGACATTAAAACATAACAGAGGACCAAAAAGCGTCCACATTTTTGGAATAGAGGAAAAAACAGAGAGAGGACAATCAACATTATCAACAAAAAAAATAACACATACACGTGCTGGTTTCAGCTTGGAGTAGAGTTAATTTTCTTCACAGTGGGTAGTACAGGGCTGTTTCAGATTCGTACTGAACACAGGGTTAATAATACAGAGATATTTTTGTTATTCCTGTGCAGGGCTTACACAGAGCCAAGGCCTTTTCTGCTTTGCCACGCTGGTGAGGAAGTTGGAAGTGCATGGGAGGTTGGGAGGAGACACAGCTGGCACACGTGACCCAAACTGACCAAAGGGATAGTCCATACCATATGGCATCATGCTCAATATATAAAGCTGGAGAGGAAGAAGGAGGAAGGGTGGGACATTTGAAGTGATGGTGTTTGTCTTCCCAAGTAACCATAACTCATGATGGCTCCCTGCTCTCCTGAAGATGGATGCCTTCCTGCCCAAGGAAAGCAGCGAATTAATTCTTTGGGGGTTTTTTGCTTTTGTGCACAGCTTTTGCTTTCCCTATTAAACTGTCTTTATCTCAACCCAGGAGTTTTTAACCTTTTACCCTTCTGTTTCTTTCCCCAATTCCGCTGGTGGGGGAGTGACCAAGTGACTGTGGCAGGCTTGGCTGCTGGCTGGGGTTAAACTCACAAAAAAGAAAGAATACATTTGCAAGTTGATAGGTATAAAGACACATTGCTGGTTCTCCTTGGCAATAACTTCCAGATTTCCAGAAGGCAAAAAAACTCAAGTGGGAAATAATATCACAGACCTCTCAAACTCATAAGCAAACCTCCTAAGAATCTCTCCTTTGACAGGCCTTGTTCTTGTTAGAAGAGTGTTTGGTCTTAGTCACTCTGGTTGTCATATTCCTCACTGTTAAAGGTACAAGGAAAACATGGGTAAAAATCTGGATATAGTTTGATCACTGACTTGTCCAGCATTTCTGGACTGTGACAGTCTTTATGATGGATGCTAAATAAACTACCTGATTTTTTCAGGTTTTTGGATGGGACAATTCAGTAACTTTCAAAGTTGTAAAACAACAAGAAAAGCAGAAAGACTTGTTCTACTTTCAAATGGAATTAAAAAGTTGTCTGAAGACAAAATTCACTTTTTTAAAAGCAGAGTTAACTGTTCAGTCTATTATATCTAGTAAAAGAAATCCATTTTCATTTCAAAATGCATTTTTTTGATCTACTCCTTTTAACATATATTGAGCATACTTATCCTGTAAGTGAAATTACCTTAAAATATTACATAGCACTATCTTTTTGCACTTAATATGAATTGAACATAAATAATGAATTTTAAAATTTCTAAATATAAACTAATTAGGGTTTCATTTTCATGTAAAACTATAAAACATTAATTTTGTACATTTTTTTATGTAGATGTAAACATTATGTATATATTTTTGTAATTACGTTAAATATGCATAAATGTATCTATTGTGTTTAGCAATAAATAAATATGAAACTACTACAGTAAAAATATATTTATTCAAAAAACAACGTTTACTACAGATACCACCTTTCTTTGGAAACATTAAGTAAAAACCTGATGATTAACACCCATGTAGGTCTAGATGTTCAAATCATGAATAAATGGTTGATTCAAGCTGCACAAAAGTCCACTGATTTTCTGTTACCATCAGATATACCATGCTTATAGAAACACTCTCTAGTAATGACAAAATTATAAAAATACATATTAGCTCCTACAATCTGTCCTTTCTATACTGTCATCAGTGGTTGCAAATTGTTTAAAAGACACTGATACAATAAAAAAGCTTCCAGGAAACTGAGCAAAAACTCCTGCCCCCGCAGAAAACTTAACAAGTACCCCTTGACAGAGCTTAGTATCTGGCACGTAGTATTTACTTTCTGGAACTTGAACAAATGTATTCATGGAGCTTTCTTAAAGTGGACAGATCTAGAGCTGAAATTCTGCAGCTCTCTGTGTTGAAGTCATCTGGGGAAGCAAGGTGACTGTGCTTGAATTTTCCATCTGATACCTTCCTGACCTACAGAAGCACATTGAAAAAAACAAGTCTGCCTGAACAAGATTTAAGGCAAGAAAACAGACTTTTTAATTCTGATTTTAGTCACTATGGTCACTCCTCTTACTTTTCTTGAGGTAATTATCTGAGTCAAAATACTGCCACTTCCTAAGAAAAAAGATTTCACTTAAAATTCCAAGCTGGGACCAGCTAATGGAAAAATGGAAATCGGTATTAAAAAAACCTTGAAGTTTTTACTTTCCAAGGATTGGAGTTGTAGGCTGTATTGACCCAGAATATTTAGAATTCAATGTTATTTGGATGGATGAGGTAAGGGAGACAAAGGAAAAGATAATGAAAACTTACCACATAACTGCTAAGTTACAGCATTCAACATTTACAAGCAGTTCTTTCAGCACTATGTGTAAGATGCATTCTTTCACCAGCAATAGACACATGAAAGAGAATATCAACAGCTTTAAGATGACTACTTTGCACTCTAGTGTTTTTTCATATAAACACAATTTTAAATCTTTACGATCCTTTCCCTAACATCAGCAGAAACAGAAGATGTTGACTTCTTGCACAATCAGGAGCTGCCTCCTCTCCATCCTTGGGACAACACACAATGTGAACTTGGAGTTCAACTTCCTAAAACTCTTTTTTCCTTTCTGAGGAGACAATTTAGAACCTTGAAAGTAATGCATATAGGATGGCATTGCATTTTACTACTTTTTCAGTTTGGAAAGACAAGTATTTTCAGGATAGACAAGGTAGGACTGGTTCTTTTGTCTCTGAGAAAAGGGTGGCCAGACTGCAGCTAAGTGAGACAAAGACTGTCATTCTCAGTGAGGTGGTATAAACAAACAGGTTCCTTCCAATAAAACATCCTAGTTGTTGGGTTGTTTTTTTTTCCACCTTTCATCTCACTTTCATTTTTTCTCTACCAACGACCTTAACCTTTCCAACATTTTCCTTCCTCTCCATCTCAAAAATCACTTGATTGTTCTTTCTATATCTTTACTCCAGTCTTTCAACTGCCTTAATCTATTTATGCATGTGTTGCATGCTGAAGCTGCAACAGGACTCTTGTACTTGTAATTTTAAACAAAGACCTTCTCAATAAAAGCAGTACAAAAGTTTAACAAGGGACAAAGTCAACTGATATTCAAATCTGTCTCCTCTCTAACTTCAGCACTAGCTACAACATTATCCTCAAAACCAGAGGATAAATATTAGTTTCCATACCTTAGAAACAACTGCTGTTCAGAAAGATGAAAGCAAGCCAGCTTTTCAAGAGTACATTTACACTCACAGACACATCACCTCTCATCCTGTTCCTCGCCGGTTCTGTCAACCACACCTGACTGTACATTACATCAATAAAATTCTACATATATCATCGATTTTGCCTACTTCATGCATGCAATGAAAAAGGAGCTTTAACAAAATGGGGGAAGGGGTGACTGAGAAAAGTAATTCTCTTTCCAACCTGAGGAAACTTCAGACAAATATGCCTTTGATAATCGACTGAACAAGCTGCACTGCAAGCATCAAGGGATGGTGCAGGGATATCTAGCAGGTGCTGCAGTTTATCACAAAACCGTCTAAAATAATTGGAAGTGACAACCAGCACTACCACAAATGATTTATTAGTCTTTCACTCAGCTTTTCAGCTTCCTCAGGGCCAGAATAAATAATTTACCAACTCTGTATCTTCCAATCATTAATTCTTCCCTGTGCATCCAAACTACATTTAACTCTGCTGGGTTCAGTGGAATTAAAAACACAATATGAAGACTTTTTCCCCCCCAAGTATAGTATTATCTGACTTTATCTAAAAGTAAAATTGTCAATCAAAATTTGTATTGATGATAGAAGGATTAGAGCTAGCAACTAATGCTGAGTTACAAAATATCTGCAGAATAAAATGAAAGCTAAACTGAAGAGATATCAACAATGAAATGCTCCCAGGGGGTCAGGGGTGTTCTCAAGATAGAAAATACTGATGGAGTCTGAAGATATTGATGAACATTGTTTTTCTGATCCATAAACTTAACATCAGTTTCAGACAAACATCTCACATGTTCAACACTGTAAATGCTCAATGAAAACACTGGACAGGAAACATTCAGAAAATAAACAAAAAAGAATATGTGAGCAAAATGAAAGAATTGAACATGAACAGAATGGTTCTGTAAAAAGGCAATACTTTTTGAGGAAAAACATTAAAGATACAAGATTTAGTAATGTCCTTGTGTTCATATCACAAAAAGGATTTAAAAAAAGAGTATAGTACAAAGCAGAATTAGCAACTAGGAGTATAAAATGGCGTAAAACCAAAGCACACTTTCAAATTTAAAATAGAATATATAAGGTACCATACTCCTATTAATTATGTAGAGAAAACACAGAGAAAACAAAATCACACCCTAAATCCATTTTTGATGTAAGATAGTCTTCTCTCATTAAATCAGCATCTATGATTAAAACCAAGATCATTTTTGGTACATAATGGATTGCATTGTTAGAGCAGCATCTGTTTGTTGCACAGCAACACATTTTTCAGCTTTAAGAAACTGTACTCACATAGAAGAAACAATCTAGACTTTGAAGATATAAAAATATTTTTACTTCCTAAACTATTTTGTAGTAAAGAGGTTAATAACATTAATGTGCTAATATTCTACATTCCAAGAAGAGGCTTCAAGCTGTTGGAAACATACAGAGGAAGAATTTCATGGTACTAACAGCTTTCTTTCAGTCCTATGGGACTGAGACAACTCAAACTTTAAGTGCTTAGAAGAAAACCTCTGTAAAGCTATGAAGGCTAATCAATAGGGCTTTCACCAAGTGATAATACAGTCTGAAATGAAATAAATTGGCCATAACAAAAATGCCTTACCCTTTTTCTCAACTTTAATCTCAATATAGAGAGAAGTACAGTATGAACTACAAGTCCAAAACAGCTGACATACAAATACGTTTTCACACTGCTTTTAACAACGCAAAAAAATTCACAAATACAAGAAATTTAAGACGATTTCTATGAAGGCAATTATCCTATGTATTTCCCAAACATCAATTACTCTTTTAGTAAGACTGTAAAATCTGTATTCCATTTTTACTCTTTAGTATGTTATTTCCTTTCTTCACTTAAAATATAAGAGCATCGTCTGATGCAACAACCTCGCACAAGCTGAACTCAAACTCTCCAAATTTTCAAGAGAATGACACGGTCGTAGGGGCTGAATAATTTTATCACTCTGGCAAGGGATGTTCTAAAACCCACAGCAAAAAAATGTAATACTGTAAATAAAACAAAGGTTGGAAAAAATAAATTGCAGGCAAGGTATTGATAACTGTGCTTTTGCTGCAAACTGCACCAAAAAGGCCTTCAAAGACCTTAGGTCCCAGTAGACAGAGAAACGTACTTTGGGAAGCCTAGCAAAGACAAAAATACACTCGAACCCAGCACCAGATCACTGAGACAAAAATCATTTACCAATGGAGTAAGTTATCTACACTCACAAGAAAGCGTTTACTGTTGTCAAATTAAAAAAAATTACATAGTAGGCTGGCTGTTGTTTACAGAACACAGACATGGGTCCTGTAAATGAACAGATCCAGGAAGCTGTTTTGTCATGTAGCTTTTGATGCCAGCTTAATATGGTATCTTTCTTGAACAAGCACAAGGACTTTTTGACTTGAAGAAAAATTGATTTGGACACTAATTCCCTTAATAGAAGTCCTGCATGCAAGTACACAATGAAGTTTTATTTACATACAGATTTCCTTACGAATTCAAAAAAACCCCAAGCTCAAACAAGAAAAGCCTCACCACAAAAAAACAGTGTCAAGTCTTCACTTCCTGAGTTTGTTCATACTCTTAGGTGAAAGTGTTCCAAAGTGACAGCTGACTACAGAAAATAATGGGTTAATTAGCAGTTGAAGTAACTCTGGTAAGAAACAGGATTCAATATTTGGTCTTTTTCTGATTAAAATGCAATTATAGCTATTGATATGATCAGACACTCTCCAAATGACCTCTCTCACATAGAAATGATTTAGTAATGTTTTAAGTAGGCTTACTTCAAAGGTTAAATAAAAAAAGTCTCTGAGATTAAAAACAGGGGGTGACAAGGATCAAGCCCAAGGAGGAGAGTAAATCAGCCCTAATTTACCCAATTAGAAAGTTTCACCAAAATCTTCACTGCCTCTAGAAGAACACAAAGAAAATGTATCAGAAATTCTCAAATATGGTTCTCAGTGTGTAAGAAACTAACTGTATTTCCTCATGGTCTTATTAATTCTGGGTCTATCTACAGCCAATAATGTCTGCTTATAAGAAATGCCCCTATGGAAGTACTGGGTAAATTTATATTTGTATTTATCTCAAAAGAAGTATCATGTTGGCAAATGTCAGTTTTGACAAAACATCCTCACCTAAGGCATAGGTTCACAGATTTTCTCACTCTCAGTCACTCTTGGTGTGATTTTTCACCTCCATCAATCTAGTTTCCTTTCCTCACATTTTTTCATCACAGCTATTTGTACATTCTGACAAAACCTTGAGGAAGATGAAAGGAACACTTAGTTTTATCTGTATTTACCATTCAGTAAATCTGTCATCTCCACTTTACCAAAAGGAAGTGAGGCAGAGAAGGGCCACAGAGCACATGTGGCAGTGAATTAAGAATTGAACTTGTCATCTCCTAATTCTCACAGCAACACTTTCTGAGGTACACAAATCAACAATGCATCCATCATTACCATTTTGTCAGAAAGCATAAGTTCAACCTCCAAAATTCTCCAGAGTTGCATTTCAACCTGAGCTAACAAAACCCTCTTTCTGTCCACCATCACCAAAAAAAGAGCAACCGGAGGTAACTACAAGGTATGAAAGGTAAGACAAAGTTATGAATACTGTTAGGTAGATCTCTGAATAGGAACCTTGAACAACGTATTTTCAATAGACTACAACAAATGAGAGAGACTATTATTTAGGAAAATGCTAATGAGAACTCTACAGTGCCTGTAAAAATCCACACAAGCTATTAAGAATCTGATAACTTCTTGACCTAAGTAATTAAAATCCAGTGCCCAGACCATTACTAGATGTTGTACTAACCTCCAACACATCAGAATTCAAACCACCTGAAGACTGGGGAAAAGAAAATAAAGACACAATCCAAAACTAAGAAGTTAATTCCCAGGTGTTTCATCAAAGAAAGTCAACTACATCAACTTAGAAAAATTTGTAAGAATGGACCATTTTCCCCCTCCTCTTCAAGGAGGCTATTTATTGTTTTATTTTTAGTTTTAATATTCAAGTCACTCAGCTGATCAACCCAGTCAAACCAGCAATGCTTAAAAGTCTAATTTTCAAGACAAAAAAAAAAAGTATCACAGCTGAGACATTCAAATCTATTCCCCTGTAAAGTCTTCTATTCTTTCCACACATAACGATCATCCTCGAAGACTAAAGTGGATGAAATAAACTGAGATAAGATAGAAAGTGACATTACATAGCTGAGTATGACATTAGCTCAGGAGTTAGCAGGGCTCAGTGAGAGAGCTTTAAACTAGATTTGAAGAATGACAGGGCTAGCAGGCTCGACAGACATGAGGTGTGGGAAGGGGAGAACTGTTGTGAGCACCCAAGTAGCAAAAGAAGGCTTAAAAGGGGTTATCTCTTAAACCAGCACAAGCTTCCAAAGACATAACCACAGGACAGGACTACAGGGCTACTACTCCCGTTGGGTACTTCTATGAAGTGCCTGTATACCAATGTGCACGGTATGGGGAACAAACAGGAGAAACTAGAGATCTGTGTGCAGTCACAGGGTTTCAATCTCAAAGTGAGGCAACGTGATGGGATAACTCACAATTGGAACATTGTCATGAAGGGCTACATGCTGCTTAGGAGAGACAGACCAGGAAGGCACACTGGTGGAGTTGGCCTCTATGTGAGGCAAAACTTGGAATGTATCAAGCTTTGTCTTAGAGTGGTTGATGAGTTGAGTTTAGGGGTTAGGATCAAAGGGCAGACTAATAAGGGTGACATTGTGATGTTTGCTACAGGCTCCCTGATCAAGATAAGGAAGTGGATAAAGCCTTCTAGAGGCAGCCTCAAAGTCACAAGCATGAGTTCTTGTGGAGGACTTTTAACTACACTGACCCCTGCTGAGAAGCAACACAGTAAAGCACAAATAGTCAAGGAGTTTCCTGGAAAGGGATGGTAGCTTTTTGACACAGACAGTGGAGGATCCCACAGAGAATGTTGTGCTGCTCAACCTTATGCTAACAAAGCAGAATGACTTTTTGGAGATGTGATGGTTGGGGGCAGCCTTGGCTTCACTGACAAGTCCAGCCCTCAGGAATCCTTGACCTAAGAGAGCAGGGTAAAGGAATGTTAGAAGGAAGACTTTCCCTTGGCCAAGGAGAATTGGGTCAGAAAACACCCAGGTAAATTTGAGACACACAAGTCCATGGACCTTGATGGGTTGCATCCACAAGGGCTGAGAGGGGTGGTGCACACCAATAGCTAGGATGCTCATGATCATCTTTGAAAGGTCATGAACACCAGGAGAGGCCTCAGGACTGGCAGAAAGCAAATGCCACCCTGATCTGCAAAAAGGGCAAGGAAGAACCAGGCAACTGGCCAGTCAGCCTTACCTCAATCCCTGAAAAAGTGCCTTACTCTGGAGTGCACTCTATCAACATGGATGACAAGAAAGTGACCAGGAGTAGTCAGGATGAATTAATTATAGGTAAATCATGCTTGACCAAGTCTGATTGCCTTCTACAATGAAACAACTACCTGGATGGATTAGGGAAGAGCAGTGGGTATTTTCTACCTTGACTTCAGCAAGGCTTTTGACACTATCTCTCACAATATCCTTGCAGGCAAACTCAGAAGTGTGGACTGCATGAGTGGACTGTGAGTTAGTTGGATTGAGAGCAAGCTGAATGGCAGACCCTAGAGGGTCGCCATCAATGGCACAGGGTCTAGTTGGAGGCCTGCCATTACTGGTGTCCCCCAAGGTTCAGCATTGTTTAACTTAGTCATCAATGATTTTGATGAAGGGGCAGATCCCTCCTCAGCGAGTTCACTGATGACACAAATCTGGGAGGAGTGGCCAATACCCCAGAGCGCTGGACCTTCACAGGTTGGAAAGATGGGCAGAGAAGAACAGTTTGAAATTCACCACAGGGTCCTGGAGACAGTGTGCCCTTCTGGCCAAGATGGACAATGGTATCCCGGGGTGCATTAGGAAGAGTACTGCCAGCAGGGCAAGAGAATGATCCTGCCTCTCTACTCAGCCCTAGTGAGGCCGCATTTGGAATACCATGTCCAGTTCCGGGCTCCTCAGTACAGGAGAGACATGGAGCTCCTGGAGTAGATCCAGCGGAAGGCAGCCAATATGATTAGGGGACTGGAGCATCTCTCTTACAAGGAAAGGCTGAGAGTTGGGCCTCTTCAGCCTTAAAAGAAGACAACTGAGAAGGGACCTCATCAATGTAAGTATCTGAAGGGAGGGTTTCGAGAGGATGGAGCCAAGTAATAGGACAAGAGAAAACAGGCAGAAACTGATGCACAGGAAGTTCCGCGTGAGTATGAGGAAGAATTTCTTTACTGTGTGGCTGACTGACCACTGGAAAAGATTGCCCAAAGAGGTTACGGAGTCTCCCTCACGGGAGGTATTTAAGAACTGCCTGGACTTAATTCTGTGCAATGTGGCTGTGCAGAACGTTTGACTGTGGACCTTTCCAACCATACCCATTCGATGATTTTGTGATTCTGACTAAAGGTGGTGTATCATTTAGTAGTAGACGCAGGCCTCATTCAAATTGTCCACATCTAGGGGCATGTACAGCCCATCCATGAAATAAAACAGCCATTTCAAGTATACACCAACACCATCACACACTGTGATCTTTTCTGTATTCTGCACAAATAAGCATTACACAAGCCGCAAACAATTTTGCTATTTCATACAAAATATAAAAGGCACTAAGTGTGCAGTGAAAAATCGCACTCTGTAAAGAAATGTCTGTAAAGAAATGCCCAGACTTAGGGAGCAGCATACTATCATAATCAGCATAACAAAGGCAGCACGACAGAAAGCAACTCAACTTCTAATCACGTTTTAGCTAACAGGTTGGTAGACACAACCATATGGAACAAGTAACGCCTCTTATCTGAATGAATGGAATAAACTTTAGCTGTGTCTTTGCTATTTGGAAATTAATAAGATTATGGGCACACTATCTACTTGAGAACAATGGAAAAAAACTTCAACATTGCAACTTCCAAAACCTTCATACATAAGGTTTCTAGCACGCTTTTAACTGTCCTATGCTAAAAACTTCCCCCTCACAAAACAGATAAAACATTAAAATTCAGTTGTAGTCTTAGCAACAATATATTTTAAAATTATAATTAAAGGTAAGAGACTGAAAACCAGAAAATAAACAGTGACAAAAATGAAACCTTGCATCACAGGACTTCTGACAATTCTGCTATGCGACCCCTTCCTCCTCCAGTCTTCCTTTCATATATTTAATCATCTGTTAGCAGAAATTTCTGTGGAATTTGCTGTCAAAAAGAAATAGTGAAGATGATCATGTTTTCACAGAAGCACTGTTAATAATGCATGAGGAAATGAAAAATATTTAGTTGCAATTTTCTAAGCTTTTCAGCAAAATATTCAGTAATCTTTTGCTTCATAGTATTTGTGTACAAATAAGATCTCTACCCCAAATCCCTTCTACCTAATCAGACTAATTCCTAATATGAGACAAGCAAGTAATTATTTTTCTAACTTATTCCATATATTCTACCCTTTCTCATTTTTGAAAAGGAACTATCTCTTCTTACCTTTACCAACTTAATCTATGAGTGGAACAATCCCTTAGGTAATACTCCATATGACTCCTCTCACATTTTCAGGACCTGGTCCTCATAATGGACTTTAACCATGCTAGTACCTGCTAAAAGAACAACACAGCATGGAACAAGGAGTCCAGAGGTTTTATGGAGTGTGCTGACAATAACTCCCTGACACAAATGATCAAAGAGCTGTTGAAGGGAATGCTCTCTGCTGGACACCATACTTACAAACAAGGAAGAACTAACCAGGGCTATAAAACCTGGAGACAATCTCAGCTGCAGTTACCATGAGACGGTGGAATTCTTCATCCCGAGAGGAGGTAAAAAAGCAAAGAGTGGGATCATAAGTCCAGACTTCAGCAGAGGAGACTCTGATCTGTTCAGGGATCTGCTTGGAACAATCACATGGCAGATGGTTGTAGCGAGAAGGGTCCAGGACAATTTCTTGTTTGTCAAGGATATCATTTTCCAAGCTTAAGAATGGTTCACGCCAAAAAAAAGGAAAAAACCCAAATATGCTAGAAGACCTGAATGGATGAACAAGGAGTAGCTGGCAAAACTCAAATACAAAAAGCAAGCATACAGTAGATGGAAGCAGGGACAGGTAAACTGGGATGAACATTGAGACATTGTCCAAATATGCAGGGATAGGAAAAGTCAAAGCCCAGCAGGACTTGAACGTGGCAAAGGGAAGAACATGGGATGTGTAGGCCTAGCACTGAAAGGGAACCTTATCACACAAGACAAATAAAAGGAGAGGAACCTCAATGCTTTCTTTGCCTCAGTCTTTACCAGCGGGCTAAACCTTCAGCAACACCAGAAAACCAGTATGAGGTGAAGCAGGATCAAGTTTGGGAATATTTAAACAAACTGGATGTACATAAGCCCACAGGTCCTGGAGGGATGGACTCATAGGTGCTAAGGGAGCTGCTTAATTGCATTGCAAAGCCACTCACAGTAATATGTGAAAGGGCATGGAGATGACACCAGGCTGCTAAAAACCTGAGCAACCCAAATGCCACTCCTCTCCTGAAGAATAGCACAAAGGAGGATCCATGGAACTACAGGCTGGGCGGCCTCATATCATCAAAAATATTTACACATGTGCACAGTGCATGCTGAGGGACAAGGATCTGGAGAGCAGCTTTGCAGGAAAGGACTCAGGCATTGTAGCGGACACTAAGATAAACACGAGAGAACAGTGAGCACTCCCAGCAAAAAAGTCCACGACCATTAGGAAGAGTATTCCCAGAATGTCAAAGGAGGTGATTCCTCCTTTTTACACAGCCCTGGTGATATGCCTCTGGGGTACTCGGTAAGTTTTGGGATCCCCAGTATGAGAGACATGAACTTACTAGGGTGCATTCAGGGACTGAAAGATGATTAAGGGTTTGAAGCATACGAAATGTGAGTAGATGCTGAGAGAGCTTGGACTTCAGTCCTGAGAAAACAATGCTCAGGGGATTTTAACTATTCATAGGCATTTCTGATGGGAAGGAGTACAGAAGACGGAGCCTGATTCTTTCATTGGCAAACAGTGAATAGACAAAAGAATGAGAAAACTCATTAAAAAATAAGAAAAACTTCTTTCACTATTGAGGATAATTGAAGATTATTGTATATTATCGTATGAGGTTTAATAAATCCAAGTGCCGGATTTTACGCTTTGGCCGCAATAACCCCATGCAGAGTTATAGGCTGGGGTCGGTGTGGCTGGAGGATGCCCAGGCAGAGAGGGACTTGGGGGTGCTGGTTGATGGGAAACTGAGTATGAGTCAGCAGTGTGCCCAGGTGGCCAAGAAGGCCAATGGCATCCTGGCCTGCATCAAGAATAGTGTTGCCAGTAGGACCAGGGAAGTTATCCTTCTCTTGTACTTGGCACTGGTGAGGCCACAGCTCGAGTACTGTGTCCAGTTCTGGGCCCCTCAGTTTAAGAAGGATATTGAGTTGCTGGAGCGTGTCCAGAGAAGGGCAACGAGGATGGTGAAGGGGCTGGAGCACAAGCCCTATGAGGAACGGCTGAGGGAGCTGGGATTGTTCAGCCCGGAGAAGAGGAGGCTCAGGGGTGACCTTATCGCTGTCTATAACTATCTGAATGGAGGTTGTAGTCAGGAGGGGGTCGGTCTCTTCTCTCAGGCTCCCAGTGACAGGACGAGAGGACACAGTCTTAGGCTGCGTCAGAGGAGGTTTAGGTTGGATATCAGGAGGAACTTTTTCACAGAGAGAGTGATTTCCCATTGGAATGGGCTTCCCAGGGAGGTGGTGGAGTCACCGTCCTTGGATGTGTTTAAGGATAGGTTAGATGATGAACTTAGTGGTATGGTTTAGATGGTTTAAATGGTTTAGATAGTATAGATGTTAGACCTAGGTAAAGGTTGGACTTGATGATCTCCATGGTCTTTTCCAACCTTATTAATTCTGTGTGTAATTTTGTGTGTAAGATTGGAACAGGCTGTCCAGAGCAGTTGTGGGATCTCATTCTTTGCAGATACCAGACAATCTCCTGAAGAACCTGCTCTAGCTGTCCCTGCATTGAGACTAGGCGTTGCACTAAATGAACTCTAAAGTTGTCTTCTGACTTCAGATATTCTTTGATTCTATAATTTGATTTACTGGGAATCATAGCTGGTTTTGTTCAAATTATTTGCATTCAACAGGTATTTATACATCATTAGTGTTAAATATATAGAAATCAGCAATAGGACAAGCAATAGCTTGTTAATGTAGGTCTTTCCAAATCACTGTATTAACCTTATTTTCAAATATTTTGTCACGCACATTTTTTTTTCTGTTGTTGTTTTTTTAGGACTCTGAAAGAATGATCTTAATGAAATAATCGGAGAAAAATATTTCTTTTAAATCAAAATATATATACACGCACATTGTCACATATCTTGAATTTAACTATTTAACTACAGAGCATGAGTTTTGAATATAGAGGATTTGCACATTAATTCATATATGTACCAGAATGGCACAAGAAATGGAAGGCAATCTTTTTTAGAGAAAAATTTTGGTAAATATTGAGAACCAAAGGCTTACAAAATAGATGAACTAATGGAGTTGTACATGAGAAAAACTGTAAGATAAAATTTGAATTTCTGTTCTCAGGATGTCAACTAAGCCTTATAAATTATGCATACATTTTTACCTTAGACAACTTTGGAACACTGAAGAAACAATGCATCACAGAGAATTTACTTAAGAAAAGCCCTATCATATTGAGCCAAACGGCTCATTTTTTCAGACAATACAGGCTTTTAGACACTAGAAAAATTAATGCAGAAAAAGAGTTTTTAAAATAATGCTGTACTTTCTGAAGATCAACAAAAGTAGAAATTAAGAGTTAAAAGTAACCAAAAACATTATAATTTGCACTCCTGCTGTTGCAAAAATACAGCAAGATAAACTTCAGAAACCGTATGTGATTATTACCAGTGCGTGTTAAGTACTTGGCAGCAGGATTGTTTTCACCATACCTAAGCACTGGCTCAGAGCACTGCTTCAGGACTGCCTCCTATCCCCTTCATGGCTAAGGAAAGGGGCTTAGCAACACTACCTTCTCCAGTA
Organism: Serilophus lunatus; assembly: GCA_013399895.1. Taxonomy (NCBI): domain Eukaryota; kingdom Metazoa; phylum Chordata; class Aves; order Passeriformes; family Eurylaimidae; genus Serilophus; species Serilophus lunatus. The sequence continues at coordinate 129,312 of VXBA01002394.1, read as the reverse complement.
CCCAAAGCAGTTGTCCCTTTACTAAGCTTCAGTTTATATTGTAGAGTAGTATTTATTCAAATAGTAATCAGACTAGCTGCCCCAGTATAAAGATGGCTGAAAAAACACTTCAGGTTGATCTAGAAAGGATAAAATGTCCATGTTATGCATATCATTTCCATTTTCAGTGAAAGCAGAATCTAGTCATTCAGTAGTAGCCAGAGTATTTTTTTAAATCACTTGCCCACGTAAGCTATTCTGAAGTTGCCAAAGGAATGTTAAGACTGCAAACTGGAAGCAAGGTGCACAATCTCTCCTAAAATATAAATACGCAAAGAACCAAGAACTTCTGGCTCACTTTAAGATTTGAATGTTCTACAGGAAAAAAAGAGCACCAAACTTTTGAGTTCTTTTACTTTAAAAACATTAGCCTTTCTAAAAGATTTTCCATCATTTCTACCGGCAATGACTGCAAAAGCTGAGCTCTATCTCTTCCAAAATTGCAAACTCCCACTTTATTGGTTTGCATTTAGCTATTTCACAATATTGCCTTCCTGAGGTCAGCTTAATCCCATAATCAAGTTTTATACCATTAGTAGCCTTTTCTTCTCATTCAGGGCATTTTGCCACACAATCTTTCCATACTGTTGGTTCAAAGAGCAAAATACCTACCTTTTCGGTTCTGAATATTTCTGAATTATTCTTTATCCCAAGCCACCAACAACACATTCACCTTGATTCTCACAACTTAAATGAATGTAATTAACTCGGTTGAAGATTAGGATTCTTTGTGCATAAGGAACACAGGGAAGACTGCACTTGCCTTTGGAAAGTAAATCTAATTTGCCCTTTTTCTACAATACTGACATATGCCTCAAAGTAAGATAACCTTAAGAGTCCTATGGTCAAGATTAGCCAGTAATTTTAAAAAAAATCACTTCTTTAAATTTAAAGAAAGATCAGGTCAGAAAAGAAAAAGGGATATTTCAAAACCAGCTGTAGAATGTAAAATAAATTAGCATGAGTGACTGCAGGGAAAACATCAGCATTAGGCTTTGAAGAAATCTGGCTTGGGTCACTGAAAAGAAAACAGAGGCAGATGCTAGGCTGCCTAGCCCAGGTCACTGCAGGGAGAACAACAGCTGGTTATCTGAGTCTTGCCTGGGACACAGAGTTGGTGCTTTATTCTACTATGCAATTATTCAACACTTCCTTGATTATTTTAGGATGTAAGAAAAACATAAAACCAGATGGATTTTTTTTGTGGGTGAAGCTATGACAAACCATTTATTTAGCAACAATACTTGGTTTTACTAATGTACATCCAACAAAAAGAGAACTGATGTTGACTGGCTACACTGACTCACCCCTGAAATATAAGTAAGAGTTTCTGAAGTGCTCTAACAAGTTATGAATATTTAAACAGCTCTTAAAAGCCGTTTCATAGTAGTGCAGATACTTTCAGGACCATAGGGTCTATTTGCACTCCATATTAACTGTAATGTATTTTAAGACATTTTATATTCATATTTAAATGGGGGTCAGAAGAGAGTATCCTCTGATCACTTTTAGCTGAGAGTTAAGAAACTACTTTTTATAACACACCAATGTTTGATTCAACTTAAGGGAGTTTTTGTTCATGCATCCAAGCCTCTACCATTGTAGATTATGTTACAGAAAACTGAACTTACATTACAGATCCTGGTAAGCAGAAGAGAGGTTTTTAAAGTGCATTTTTCCATGATTGCCCAGCTCCCTATTTCATGACTCATGCATTCCTTCCAATCATATTATTCATCACTGCTTTTCATGAAGGCAAGAAATTATAAGTGATTACCATCTTGATTTGTCTGAGCACAGAAAAAAATATCTTTAGAATCAATGGACAACTCTACTCAATACATCAGCTACTTATTCAAAATATGTTTCACTAAAAATGCAACATATGCCTTCAGATGTGTCCATGGTTTTACTAATTGCTGTAAGAATATATTGCACGCACACATATACAATAAAGGCTCTTTCTAAGAAAGAGTCTTAAGGGTAGTTACTTTTTTTAGGTAATTAAAGAGAAAAGATTTCTTTTGAGGTTGTTACTGGAATATACTTCTCAATCCCAAGTTATTTTGACATTCACTCTCAGGTAGTACAGGGGTTTATTAAGAACAAGTAGGCACAGCAAGGCAAACAGAACTCTTCATAAATGGTAAATGAAAATGTCAAGAAAATTATCTTTTGAACCAATTAAAGAAAAGATACCTCAGACATACCAGGGCGAGGAGTTCCATAGTACAAAAGCAAAAACAGGCTGTATAGAACACGAAATTCATAGAAACAGAAAAAAAGTAAAAGAAGTAGATCATATTTACAATATGAAATAAAGATTTAAATCACATGAATTTCATGCTAAACTTTATTACACAGATATTAAGTTTTACAGTATTAATCTAAAATCATTTGTAAATGTTAGAATGGAGACGATAAAATGGGACTGTCCCATATGATCCAGGTCTTTTAGAACTCTGTTAAACCAAAATATGGCAGTAACTTACATACATACACACCCCGACACAGAAAACCACGAGAAACAATATAAAAAAACAATCAAAAAATGGATAATAACAAAGCTCTTTGCACTTGATATTTCTTCTGGTTTTGCAACCACTAAAATGGATGTTTTTAATGTTTGTTGATCCTCACAAAAAAGTAAGCAACATTAAATCCAGTTATAGCCTTATGTCAAATGCAAGAGCCTGGGATAAAGAAAATAACCTAAAATTAGTGTTTACTAAATATAATGCTGCAAGAGAATACATTCATCGACTTCGGTACTACTATCAGCTTAAGTTACACGCAAATATTTACAAACTCAGAATTTCAGCTGAAAGGAAAAGCATGTTTCAACAGAGACAAGTCACCACACCAGGCACAGCCTTCTTCACTGTATTGCTGACATAATGGTAGAGGCTCTTTCTGGAAGGCATCTTAATGTATATGTTATTATACCTACACATGGCAGGATAGAGTATGCCCATGGTATTCCTCAGGTGTGCTAACTTCATACGGATAAGGGGAAGTTACACTAGAAAAATTGAATTTTAGCTTCTCTTAGCACTGGAGAGAGAATGAAGACAGATGCATGAATAAGGCTAAGATATTCTGACTACCACATTGCTGGTAAATTGCAACCAAGGTAGAGGTGTATTGTTACTACAAGTGATTTTGCAAAGTGCTCCTGATGTGTGACATAACTCACTGAAAAATATTTTGATGAGAAACAGAATAATAAAAAGCTTTCTGGATTTGAGGCTGATAAACTCAATGAGCTACGTTTCTGAAGTTGTTGTCATCTTCTTTAAGACATTACTCACTGCCTGCAGTTAACATGAATTCAAAAAACCCAACCACCGAATATTGCTTGAAGTTTATACAATATCCACTACCATTACTGAATTACAACTAGTTACTGTAGTTCTCACAAGGATTTATTTCACTGCCTGCAAAACAGGAGGCACTTCCTCTCCAGAAAAGGCCATCACAATATGTGGACAGTATATGCCATAAAATTCAAAAAAAACCGAAAACAGCACAAACAGAACTGTAATTCACAACTTACAGTGTGTTTAACCATGCAGTATCTTTTAAAGCTCTTTCAGATAAAAAACATCTTCCCTACTGTGAAAGATGTTTACAAATGCACAAGTACATTGTTGTAAAGAGGATATTTTGATATTATAGAATGTTTCAACTCTGCTATTGCTTTCAGATGTCCAATATAAAAGACCCCGTGCCTCTTAGTAATCCACTGTTGCTACCAACATTATGCCCATAAGTTCCCATCATCATACTACTGCTTCCCATGGTTACATTATTTCTATTCAAATTCACATCTTTCTACAGCCTCTGACTCCCTATGGGATCCTTAGTTAACGTTCAGAACAGCTGCTTATTCCTTTCTGACCACGTTAGAGAGTGCAATCACAGACCGGGGCTGCTGATGTCTTGCTGGTTGTACCTATTTCCTCTTGCAGACATTCTCTCTCTAGGCAGTGCTGCAAAGACCTTTCTGTGAAACACACAGAATTTCTACTAGCTTGAGGCTTTTTGCTTTGTTAGGATTTTTTTAGCTGAGGTCTCACTACCATTCATATTTTATGTGAACTTTATTTAAAATAATGATTGTAACATTTCTTTTTAAAACATTACACTTTCATCAGTGTCAGCTCTGATCAATCCTACATCCTTTAACATGGACTTCTAAAATGCCTTGCAAAGCAGCTACGCTGCAAAGTGAAACAGAACTTGAATATCCATTTTGCAAAGCCAACGCGTGTGTTTGGTTACAAATACCGGACTATTTCTCTAGTATTTCCTTCAAAGGAATTTTTTTTTAAACTTGCAAAGTTTGATTTGAGAGAGTGCTGATCCCTCCTCTGTGAAGCAAGCTAGCGTCATTAGGATGACAAAATCAAGTCTTATTGTGGCAAGAAGAAACAACATTTAGTGTCAACAACACACTGCTATTGATTTGAACCCCTCCTTGCCTCACGGGTGAAATAACAAGCTCCTACTCACAGACTCTTCAAGCATACCAATGCAGGAAAGAGGCAAGAAAAATACTAAAAATGGCTGTATTAAAGATACAACAGGAAATATGTGACTCATGAGATGCAAATTCTTTTATCTGTATGAAATAAATTGAAGAAGAGCTTAATATGGCTTCTGCAATTTCTATGGAGTTAGATTAGAACAGAAATACACCTACCAATAATACATCAGATTTAGGCTTCACAAGCAGTATCTCATAACTGTTCAGCACCTTCTGTGAAAAAAGTAAGTTTCATTTTCATTATCAAATACTTACTAATCATTTTTCTAAAATGATACCTTATTTTAGCATCCCGGTTGGCCATTTCAGCATAAATTATCCTTTCACAATACTGCCAGGATCTCTTTAAAGCAGAGCTAAAAAACTGTCAACACAGACAGGCTGACTGTTCTCCTAATTCTGAACAGACTCAATACAGTAAAAAAACAAACATTGTACCTTTCTTTTTAAAAGATACAAAAAAAAGAATAACTCATTTATCTTATATATTAATATAAATAATACTTTGCACACTGTCCTGGTTTTGGCTGGGATAGAGTTCATTTTCTTTCTTAGTAGTTGGTACAGTGCTGGGTTTTGGATTTAGGATGAGAATAACATTGATAACACACAGATGTTTTAGTTGTTTTTAAGTAGTGCTTACCCTAAATTTAAGGCTTTTCAGTGTCTTATACTCTGCCAGTGCACAGGTGCACAAGAATCCATGAGGGAGCAGAGCCAGGACAGCTGACCTGAACAGGCCAAAGGGATATTCCAGACCCTGGAACAGCATGTCCAATGTATAAACTGGGGTGAGTTGGCTGTGAGGGGCTGCTGGCTGCTCAGGGACAGGCTGGGCATGAGTGAGCAGGTGGTGAGCAATTTTATTTTGCATCACTCGTTTTTCTCTCTTTTTGCTGTCCCCCTTCTCATCATCATCATCATCATCATTATTATTTTTATTATTATTGTTAATATTATTGTTATTATTACCACAATCATTATTATCATTATCTTTATTATTGCTATCTTTATTATCATTATCTTTATTATCATTATCTTTATTATTGTTATCTTTATTATACTTTATTTCAACTATTAAACTGTCCTTATCTCATGGGTTTTGCCTTTTTCCAATTTTCTTCCCCATCCCATCAGAGCAGAGTGGGGAGTCAGCAAATGTCTACAAAATACTTAGCTGCTGGCTGGGGTAAACCGTGACATATATCAGTAGTCCTTTCTCTAGGACATAAAGCTATGTATTTAAGCAAATCTGCAAACCGAAAAATGTAGTGAAATGAAATACTACTTATGTTGTCTAACTGCAACCAAAATTTAAGCTAATTTCAAACACTTCTGTAGCATCAATTCAGCATGCTAGAATTCCATAGTCTATCTCTTAAAATATGACCTAAGTAATATACAAGGCATAAAAAATTATTTCAAGATAACTTCCTTTTTAAAAATACTGAAGTGTAGGGAACAAAGCTATTTTCATACCACATCCAGAAAATGGATGAGGTGTGAAAGAAATCTCTTGTTTAATGTGACCTTTGGCTGTACTTTCACTTGTCATCATTATGAAGTAGCTACTTTCAGTGCCAACACATAAGCTGCGTTATATTACCCCATAACAGTAGTAGCACATCTTTCATGGAGTGTTTCATACTCCAAGAAACTGGTGGCAGAATGCATTGACAGCACTTACCTTTGTAACTGCTTCTAATAGGTCTTATTCAACAATAAGACCTCATTTACAAAAGGAAATAAGAGTATACTAAATTTCATAGAGCATGTCACATAAACTAGTATATGTTGAGGAACTCCCTTGGAGTTCTCAGCTTGAGTGAAAACATTCAAATAAGGAGAAGTGTAAATTTCAGATTGGAACTCTGCCCCAAATAATAACATTCAGAGCTTTGTTACTGTGCACAGACCAAAAATACTGCATCATTAAGATCTGCAACACACTTGACTTTTCTTAACGCATGTAATTAAGAAAATATTTCTGGAAAGCAAATGAATTTGAAATTCAAGTAAGATTAATAGAACAAATATGACAAATTTATGTTTTATACAATGGTAGCAAGCTGCAGAATAAAAATCAGTAGCTATCATTATCTAAAGCTGTTCATCTAACACCATGGAGAGAAAAACCATTGATACATACTGTACACACATTTTTATCCATGTATATAAATCAAAGGAAACAGCTTCCTTTAAGGCAAGCATATGAAGATACTAAAGCAAGATACAAATTAAATATTCATACATTCAATATTTCAAAATAAGAAATTTGGATATACACATGCATAATTTAAGTTCTATAGTGAAACCTGTCTACAGAGGCCATTTCTACTGTATTTCAACAGCATTGAAACTTGAAATGTACAATGCAGCCTTTCCATGCTGTGTTAAAACTTTAAAGTATATAGTAATTCATTTCAAGCACTAAACACAGAATAAAGGCCACATTATGCACACGGCACTTCTGCAGAGGAACTGCTGCTTTGCCCTGTTCATTACAGCTCTGAAACAGGGCTACCAGTCACAGCCCTCCCTCGCAAGGTGCCTTCTGACTGCCTGGAACTGAGGCCAAACAGGTAACTTCAGGAACAAGTCCCAAAAAGCCATCAGTCAGAACTGACTCTCAGTCAAATTCCGATTCCAGGCACTGATTTTAAACTCTGTTGAGCTGGTGCTCATATGTGAAGCCTAAAACTGGCCCCTTACACTGCTTTTATACTTCATTCAAGCCTCTGTGGAGTAAAAGCTGACATTTCAGACCTTTTTGATTGGCAAAAAAAAGGAACATGAAAACAGGTTTTACACTAGCTTGTGCACTAGAAATGATTCTTTGTGATCAAGGAACTTGAAAGTAGTTTACATACAACACAGACATGCTAAATTTTCAGAGCTTATAAATTCCTCTACATGCAAAAATCAATTTTGGGG
>VXBA01002394.1:111426-121758 GCA_013399895.1 Serilophus lunatus | reverse complement strand
GAACCCTCTGTCGGCCTTTCCCCCTCAACACTTATCTCCTTCTACATGTGTCTAAAGATACCAGCATTCCTCTCCACGTATTTAAAACCATGCCACTAAGAAAGACCTCTCTATGAGTTGATGTGAATATTTTTATTTTTTTATTAGAAATTAAATGTATTAGTTAAAATATCAAGAGTCTCATTTTAAAAACATTCATTTCATTGGAACAAAAGTATCTCAAGTTAACTTTAAAGAATAATTAAAGAGTATTTATTAAGGGGAAAATAAAACTACCCTGTTTCTACATATTTTAAAGTAAACTTTTATCTTTGCCCCTCAAAGGTCACTCATTTGACCTTGACACATCTACGAAATCATAAGACCAAAAGCTAAATAAGTAGACAAATGGCATTAAGTAATATAAAACCAAACAAAATTAGTATCTACATGGTAAACTACTTCATTGAAAATCATCTATGGATTCTGCAAAGAATATACTTTTGCCTTAGAGCTAGTACTTTAATTTTCAAGAACCAAGAAAAAAAAAAATCAAAACTAGTCAGTAACAATGCAGCGTCGAAAAGCAATAAACTCAAAATTAAGTTATAAATAATTTAAAGCATGTCATGAAGATGTATTAATAATTCATCAGATAAATAATTTACTAAATAATCAAATAAATAAATAATGAAATACATAAATAAATCAGCAAATAAATAATTCTGCAAAATAACCTAAACAATAAGTCACTAAAACAAATGACAAACCTACAAAACTACAATGATTTTCTAAATTCTGATAGTTTTAAATAAACAAATGTATATAAACTAGATCAATCTTTGGTGGATAGAGAAATATTTTTCACTGCTATTGGTGAACTCCTGATTACACTGCACAAGGATACAATTTTAGATTTTACAAGAGTGCAGTTTTTCCCTTGTAAATTATTAACATGATTGCTACAATACATCCTGCTTTGTATTTTACACGTAATCCCTTTATGTAGCTCATTTTTCCCCCCAAAAATGAAAATCTCTTTACAATATTCTTAATTCACATATTTCCTTTTTTTTTTTTCCTGGGTGCAGTACTTACAACACTGCAATAGCCTTCTTGGTGGTTATCTTATTGTCTTCTGCAAACCTTCAGAAGTTTTGCTGCAGGGGGAAAACAAGTAGAATAACCTTAATTATTACAGATGGTATCTCATTCATTAGCAGATGACAACATTTTATTTGAAAGCACAAGAAAAGCTGTTTTATAATTCTACAAAGCAACTTAATGTGAAACAACCATTACAGTTTGCAGACTACCGAAAGTTTTCAGAAGTCTTTAGTGGAACGAGTTCAAGCAGACTGAGGCCTGTTTCTTGTATTTAAGCTGACACACAATCTGTGCAAACTGGCACTAATTCAGATGTAAAGACAAACCACGAGAAGGACAAAATACTTGGCTGACATCTAATGTTATCCTTGATTTTGGAAGTTCATAGTCCTTGAAAGAATACAGTGAGATCATTTAATATCCACTATCTAAGTACATGCACAATTTAATTAGAATACTGCACTCCAAAGGCAACACTGGTACCACAAAGGTCAAAATCCACTCTTCTCCTAAATCAATTTTCATTCACCATTTATTTTAATGAATAATATTGACAGTCACCATAGCTTTCTTCACGGTGGTATTCTGTAACTCAGCAGCTGAAGAAATGTGCCAGAAGTGTAATCATGTTATCAATTTTTATTCATTCTGTCAAAAAGGTTTATTTGCTTTCTTCCATAACACACATTACATACAGGAAAGAGCGAGACAGTTTTACAAACCATGCTGCTGACATAGATCCTTCATCTCTGTACTGGACTGTAAAACTGAAAGAATATATCAAACCTGAGGTTACATTCTGTACATATGCACAGATTTTGCTACTTGTTTCATCAAAGGAAATCAGTTTGCAGCGTTGCTTCTGCAAGTAATACCTCAAATTGCTGATGGTGTTGCTGTATTTCAGCATTTAAAAGCATAAAGGATAATTTACTCTTAAAACTACTCGGGCACGTTATATTTAACAAGTCTCAAAGTCTCTTTAGGGATTGTAATAAGGAAACACTTTGCTTAATCATAAATTTTATATTTATCTTGGCTAGACACCCTCCTTTGGATAGACTGCCATGTTTTGTCAAGAAAAATCAACACAGTGGAAATGAAGCACTTGTTCTGTTGTGTGGTCATTCAAAAGAGTATGTAGAAGTAATGTAAATGTGCACCAGTGCTGCTGATAATTTCACGCTCTCATACACTCATTTCAATTTGCTTTAAAAAGGACTATTCCTCCTGGCTAAATATAGTCATCAAGAAAAAGCACACCTCCCCTTTGAGCTAATAACACTGCAAGCCCCAAGACACAAAAGTACAAAAACTTCTATATTGTAAGAAACGTGAAGCACTTTCTTCTCACAATATGTGTTTCTGAAGTGGGACAAAAGAGACTGTTTTTTTTATTAAGGTATTCTCTTTTAGTGCACAGTTTTCTGTTTGAAAATGACAGTTCGTTCCCAAAACATATCTGTGAATCTCATCCATCCCCAAAACAAATCATATACATCCCAAACGCTCCTTTTTAAAAGCAATGAGTCCTTGTAAAAGTAGCCTGTACTTTCACACACATGAAAAGGTTTTGAGGATTACTGGGATATATAATGGCTCAGGAATGATCCCGAGGTTCTGAATTAGACCTTCTACAGGAAGAACCACTTAGTCACTGATCATTCATCTGCAGCTATGGGGCCTCTGGTAGCAAAGTGAATTTTCACCCACGAATTATAGTAGAGCTAAAATCATAATTACAGTTAGTGATGTCTTAAGCCCACATTTTTTTCTACTTTTTAGAATTTATATAGTTTTTAATTACTTCCATGTTTAATTTGGGCTTCTAATCTATGGTTACAGAACTCACCTCCTCTCACAACTACTTTTGTCTAAACTGGAGGGGCGTAATTCCCTGCTCAAATAAGCCATGTAAATCATTTAAAGAATGATTTAAAGAAAGGACAGGAAACAGCCAATGACCTGGGGTGCCACCACCTTTCTCTCTCTTGCAACCACATGCACATTCCATCCTACACAACAAAGGCAAAGGACAGAAACAGAATGTGATTCCACTCCTCTCTTCTGCCAGCTGGTCCTTTTCCTTCCAATCCTTCAATATCGCACAGATGCCTTTATGCAACAGATCATGAGAAAGATTTGTCAACACAAGGCTAAAGTAAAAGCCATTGCCATTCAGGATTTTTTATTCCATGTTCAGGTGTAAATACAGGGGAAAAAAGAGAAAGTCTGGACAGACCTGGTTAAGCAAATTTTAGTTAACGTAAGGTACTGACCACTCTATTCTGACTCACTCAACAAGGCTTCTTGGAATTGTTATAAAATACACAAAATGTTTGGAATTGTCAATAAAAAAAACCAAAACAAAACACACAGTGGATTATTATATTCAGGAACATAAATAATCCAGGCCAGAAGATTCTTTCTTCCACCACAGGTCCCTCCCTGCATTTATTACAATTGAACAATTAAATCAACTATTTTGTCCATTTCACATAGAAAGACACTTGTGACTCAGTACACTACTGCATTAAAATTTTTAATGTATCTCCGATTTCTTTTAACTGCAAAAAGTAAAAAAGTCTTTGTTATACATATTGATAAGTCTAACTAAAAACTGTAAAAGTTACACAGTCTTACAATCTGTTTTAGGATAATTTTGAGTATATTCCTCGTAAAAACTTTTGAGTATTTCTGAATAACTTTTTAAGCAGTTTCTTCCACTGTCTCTTAGCTAAAAAATCAATAAATATTTAAACACTGTAAAATGTTAAATCCCAAACTACTGAATCAACTGCTATCAATACAAAACACAGATCATTTGACTGTTATGACCCTTGTTTCCTGGTTGAGTTTCAGATAAAAACAAGATTACTAGCTAAGGTTTATCTCACATTCCCACGTGTACATAATGCCACATTAAATACATGCAAATCAACCACCTTCCTCTAGTTTTTTTCAGCTGACAACTCACATGACCTGAAGCCATGGTTAACACTTACAATTATTTGACTTTCATATTTATACAATCAGTCATCAGATATGCATGTTAATTGATTTTAACAGATAGTTTTGTATTCTAATGATCAACAGTAAGTGTACACTTTATCAATCTCTTGATTTATAAGAAAGGAAAACTTGTATCAGTTTTCACAATTAACCCTTCACTGTACTGATCTGTAGTATTCACTGTCAACCTCTCCATAACATGTTAACCTGGAAGTACTCCAAACTAAGGGATCTTTATTTTGGTAGCACAATTTGATTTTCCATTTAAGACACTCTTCTACTGTGTTTAAAATTTATTTAAACAATGCCCTGTCTATTAATTAGAAATGATGAAAAGTAATTTATGCTTAAATAAATGGACTGGGCAAACAAGAAATTTACATTTATTTAATATTCACATTTTGCTACTTAAAAAGTTCATTTCTCTTTTTCAAAGAGCCTTAGTCATGCACTTCTTGATTTTAATAAGCCCTCAAATGTCATATATATGACAGAGTACCACCCTACATTTAAGATCCTTGTTTCTCAAGTAATACCCTTAAGGCCAAAGTACTCCTCTGTTGTCATTGCAAAATATATTAACTGAATTGGTTACTCTTTTTTTTTTTTTTTACACAAATAAAAATGTATTCTTTGCAATTACATTTTTATTTCAGATGCCCTATTTATTGCAGCATAAAATACAAACCCACAAATTGTGCAAATTTTCATGAGAGAAACAAACTATTTTCTAAATAATACCTAATTAATAAATATCTAAATAAATAAATGAAGCTGAGGCAGGCAAGATTTGGGCTGGATGTCAGGGAAAGGTTTTTCACTCAGAAGGTGGCTGAGCTCTGGAAGAGGCTCCCCAGGGAGGTGGTCATGGCACCAAGGCTGACAGAGTTCAAAGAAGCATTGGGACCATGCTCTCAGGCACATGGTGTGACTCTTGTGGCCGTGGCTGTCTTGTGCAGGGCCAGGAGATGGACTTCCATGATCCCTGTGGGTCCCTTCCAACTCAGAATATTCTATGATTCTCGGATTCGTTTAAGTTAGAATTCTTATAAACATTTTCACAAGGTGCCTGAACCCAGATTAAAGTAAAAACAAAAGAAAATACTACTTACAACTATTTTTAAGAAGCATGTTAATTACGCATCATAAAGATCAATGATTAGAAGTAGCACATCACTAGCAATACTCAGTGCCTTTACTAAAAACTAAGAGAAAACAAAAACTAGAAAGCAACTGGTGACACCTTCTGAAGACAACTTTCATGTAAAGAACTGCAATTACAATAAAATTCCACAGTTAAAGGTTAAACTAAGGCTATGTGTAGAAACAAGACCAAGTTTCTTGTTTACAACAAGAACAAGTTTCTTACTGGGAGGTAAGAAAGTAATGTATATTCCAGTAAGACAAACATTACGAGTACAGGGATAGCACACCACCATCCAGTCACTATGGTCAATTTAGATCACTGAGGCTCGAGGTGATCATGACAGAGGCAATGGAGAGCAAAAAAATTTCAGAAGTTCAATACAACTTAGTTGGCTTAGTATCCAACTGTCTACATGTACTGTAAGTCACAAAAATGACACTGAATCCATGAAATATAGAAAACCACTTACCATACTGGCCCTGTTGAAAAATATATGTTCTTTGGCACCATTTCACATGGTGAAATAAACAATAACCATGGAAATGGGCAAGTTTAACACACCTAGGTAGGTAAGTTTTGATTAGAAATCATATAGGATAAGGGTTTTCCATTGTCCTTGATGTAGAAGGTATAGTCTTTAGAATGTTTAGTTAACTTCATATTAAAAACATTTAACTACTTCGCAAAACTATTTCGAAAAAATATATTATTTATCAGCTGGATCAGTTTAGTACAATCACAGGAATTCCAGCAAAGGTTGCAAGGAAAGGAAACTATCAAAAAATAAGAACATGGGAAGGACAAAAGTCCACACACAGGTTATCTAAAGGTGATAAAAACCACATTCATAAAACCTCTAAGTGTCAATCTGTGAAACAGAAAACATGACACCACCTCCAGGATGTTTTATTTCTACCAACATCTGCACTCCCTAACTCTCACTCATTTTATAATGGTGACTAAATTTCAGTGGATTTAGTAGCATCAATAAAGATTAGTAAGAATGGCAATAGTTTGCCTGCACAAAACCAACCCAGTACTGTGATGCTCCCTGTCTGTAACACAGTGGCACGTGAATATTGCATAAGCAGCCAAATGCCTCTTCTGACATGAAGATTCCTTCTGAGATGCCTGGCATCACCATGAGAACTATGGCTTCTGGCCTCCAAGTGGACACAACACTGAAACTTCACTGCTAAGAAAAATGAAAGACTGGGCAGTTTCTCTTAGAACGAGTGACTGTTTTACACAGAATCATCAAGTTAGTGAATGCAAACCACAGGAGAAAACCTGCTGCAGATTTCAACCCTGTTAGTGGATAGATGAATTTAGGAAGAGGATGTAAGTATCATCAATGTCAGGCAAAATTGCTATGTGTTATTTTAAACATGCTTAAACTCAATGTTTTAACTCAAATATTTAAGAGAGATTTTAGTCTAAGTTTTACATTTCTTGCCACCTGAATCTGGCAATCCAAATGTCTATAATAGCACATTTGAAATGCTGAGTTATATTAATCTCGTACTAACTATAGCAGTTCAATTTCAACAAATTTCTCAGGGTTTTTGCATAGCACTGAATAAATGACTCTGGAATTAGCTTACTTTTCTTGGAGGCATTCTATGAGATTATTTCTAAAGTCTCCTCCTCTTTGATTTAGTACACATCTTCAGATAATTTATTAATGTTTTGGATATCTCATTCATCATGTATTATTACTGGTGCCATAAATTAGAGGAATGGAACAAAGCACTGGACTACATACTTTTTCCATATTCATCAAAAGAATAGCCGCCCCTGTAACAAGCATTCCATAAACCCAGATGGTTTATCCACGAAGGCAAGACCAGTAGCAGATTTTTAACTCAAGACCCCAAACGGATTAGGTTTATAGTATAATGCCTTACTAGTGAAATAAGAATCATCTTTAGACATAAAAGGGTAGGAACACCTGGTCTGCAAAAGACAAAACCACACGTAAGACATTGCTATGACTTGTAAATTCCTCAAATGAATTAGAATGCCAGTTTTACATGGAAGAAATTGACCAATTGTTGAAAATGCTGCCATTTTGTCAGCATACCATAAAACAGTGAAGAGAAGGAAAGACTCAACTAACTGAACCTGAAACGTCAATATTTAAGTCAGAGGTAATATTGCTCAAGAAGACAAGTTGCCTAAACTGCTGGCAAGTAGGAAAAATTAAATCCCTTCCCTTTTCTTTTTCTCTTTTTTTCTTTTTTATTTTACAAACTAACCACAAAGGATATTGGAAAACACAACTGTGAAAACTTTGAAGATTTTCAAGATAATGGACATTAATGAGAATCCTATATGAAATAAGTTTGATAGAAGTATACTACTCTATAAAGAGTATACTCTTTCTAGAGTATACTATATAAAGTACAAGAAAAGAGACAGAATTAATGTTATTATGAAAACATTAACTACAAACTTAACAAGGTCATTATGACTGCATTAAATAACATCTGTGAATTAAGTCTAAATATCCAAAAATTCACTTTTTGTTGGTTTATGTAAAGACTATGTTTTGTACACATTCACTGTTTACATTCCTTTATAACTAAATCTCTCATTAAATCTGTATTTTGCATGATGTAACAGCACTGCACTCGCCTCTTTTCCGTTACATGAAAACATTTGAACCAGGCCTAGCAGTTCATTAATGGAATGAGAAACAGAATTTAAGTTCTTATACTACAGAAAAAAAGAACTCCAAATGTTACATTTGAATAGGATAAAATACTTCAGATAGCAACTGTGTATCTAATTTTTACATGGGGAAGAAACAGTTGTTATTCTTTCTTCTTCTTTAGGCATTACAGATCAGGTATTTCAAGCTTCAGTATGACCTAAAACCAACAAAATATATTTTTCCAACTAAATAACAAGTTTCTCATTGTGCCACCTCTAATTTAGGAGCCTCATTATTTTCCATATAGAACCTTCACTACCTACAGTAATTGATGATTAATAAAATACACTCATACTAATGGCTTTTAAAGCTAATTCAAACTCAACACAAATATACAGATGCATTTTTATCTTTATTATGTTTAGAAATATTAATGAAACTTTAATCAACTGTGTATGACACACCCCTATAGTTACAACTACCAGTGGAACAGAAAATTCGTTATATGAGCTGCAGCTTTTGTCAGTCTACAGTTTGATCAGTGTTTGGCAGTGCTCATGATACATCTTATTCAATCTATGAAAGCAGTTTGAAATCAAAAAGACCCTTATCACTACAGGACTAAAAATAAAGAGTACTCTCTTGTATGAAGGTGCATGTGGTTTGAGGACTGACACAAAGCAGAGAAACCAATCTCTTCTCTGCTTGAAAGCTGCCATTTGCACTCTCTTCTCTCCGCCTCTCTTTGTATAAAAATGTATATTGTCAGGGAAATGCTGAGAGTTAATCTTGTCTCTGACAACTGCAATATTCACCCGTTAGTAGGTCCCCTGAATTCCATTTGTAGCTTCAGTCAATCTCAACTCCTACAATGGAAATTTTATTAGACAAGATACTATAAGCATGTCATACCAAAATTTCCAGTAGCAATCTACAAGTAATAGATATAAGATAATTCTCTGGTGCAAAAAAGGACTTCATCAAACCCGGTCTCCCATGACCAATGGAACTGCTCCACCTACTCAAGTAGTAGACAAAATAATAAAGTGTTGGCAATGGCAACATCATTCCATCATGCAAGAGGTTTCCCAAACGTAGTGTTTTCAAAGTATGTGAGATCTTTTTCCCTTCCTGTCTTTTTGTTCACTGAATAAAAAACTTATTTCTGCATGGAATTGTTCACAGAACCCCACATCAAGGACTATACACTGCTAATTTATTTAAGATCAACTTCAATATATTAACCTTGGGAAGCCTGAAAGAAGGTTTCACTTCTCCTCATCCCAAAGATTATTTGCTTATCTAAAACTTTAAAACAAAACCCCAATAAAGGATATCCAGAATTACCCATTCTTCATTTTTTTCATATAAATAAGAAGGTAACCTGTTCTATATTCTGAATACACAATTTCACTTATTAAATTACTGACAGATTTGAACATTAATTAATATCTGTATAGAAGTACCAAAAAATTAGGGAAATAATGCTTTAGCTCATCTCATATGGAATACAAGAGCCAAATTTCCTCAAATAATTTTGCCAACATAACTTTCCTTTAATTCTTGTTACCTAATTCTCAACTTTTAGATCTGCTGAAGATGTCATCAATGAACAAGTGAAAAACAATTGAATCCTCATTTAAATAATTTCTTTTTTTTAAATTTGTTTTTATTTTAGGTTCTGCAAGACACAAAGTCCTATCTTTTTTTTAACATCAGACATCCAGAAGGCTTCAGATATTTATATATCTGCTAGCTACAATCAGTACTAATGGAATCTTAAGGTGGTTTTAAGGGATATCACCATTACATTCTCTAATCACAGAAATTACACCAAATTTAAACCTTTGCTTCTCAGCAACACCATATCCTCTAAACACTGCTGAGTACCTATTCTCAGATAGACACATATTTTTAAGCCCCTGTATTGGTTTTTCTGCGGCCAGGTTTTGGTAGCAGCAGGGGGGCTGAGGGAGAGGCTTCTTCGAGAAGCTGCTGGAAGTTTCCCCATGTCCAGCAGAGCCAGTGCCAGCCAGCTCCAGGCTGGGCCCGCTGCTGACCAAGGCCAGGCCAATCAGTAGTTGAAGGAAGGCCTCTGTGATAACATATTTAAGAAGGGAAGGGAAAAGAAAAAGGAGTTAGATGAAGATGGCTGCCAGAGAGGAGCAGAGTGAGAGCCTGTGAACAACAATGCAGACACCAAGGTCAGCGGAGAAGAAGGAGGAGGAGATGCTCCTGGTGCCGGAGCTGAGATCCAGCTGCAGCCCATGGGGAAGACCATGGTGAAGCAGCTGTCCCCCTGCAGCCCATGGAGGACCACAGGAGTGCAGAGATCCACCTGTAGCCCGTGGAGGAGCCCATGCTGGAGCAGGTGGATGTTGGGGGAAGGCTGTAGCCCGTGGGAGACCCATGGTAGAGCCAGGTCCTGGCA
>VXBA01002394.1:68484-92553 GCA_013399895.1 Serilophus lunatus | reverse complement strand
CTGCCATTTGCTCGGCGTTGGCCCTTGCTGCATTAAGGATTCAGAAGGAAATGTGAACAGAGGACCACCGAGTTCATTTTACTTGCAAAAAACCCTTCGAGGGATATGTTTACACAACACTTTGAAGCATCCTTTGTACCAAGTTGTTCTTTGTGACCATCGTACAGCTCTAATTATGTGCAATGGTGCAGTAGATATCCAACATTTTGGGACTCTAAGGCTAGAGACATACTCCATCATCCACGTTGGCTAGAGCGGAATTATTATTCAAACCTGAGTCTTGGAAAAATGACCGTAAAACTGGCATGTTTGACTATTAGATTACGCTTCAGGGTGACATAGAAGGTAAGATGATCAATCTGAGATATACTTAGAAATGTGAAACAGGAATAAAACTTTGTTTAGTGAAAATTACATAATGAATGTATGTTATCTAATCTCTGAACACATTTCTTATAATTCCCCTGATTTCCAGAAAGGAACTTTTTTGCTTTTGGGGTGATTTTAGGGCAAGATAATCAGCCTATCTATGAGGTTTTGCCAAAGGTACTTAGAGAGGAGGTCTTATTTGTATGTAAGTCTACAGATGTTTTTGATTCCCAGGTGTTTGATTAAGAAAAGAGAGACCAAAGTAGGTTCTGGCCTGCTGATGATACAGCAATGCATTTACATTTCGTGCTGCAGATTGTTTACAGTAGAAAGAGCCATTTAAAATTAAATTGTTGGCAGATTTGAAATTTAAGCGCTCAGGACAAAAAACAAATGACTACATGAGGATTTCTTTGCATGTCCATATATCCATTCATTTCAAATATTGCTTCATTTTCTGTTTGTATCTCCTTACCTTTATTTTGTATTAGAGCAGACACTGATATTAAAAAAAGCCAAGTAGTCAAGAGTGTCTAGTAATACCGTGTTTTGAATACTTCGAGCAGCTCAGTGATGAAATTATAATTTTGTTTGACACAGGGCACAGCATTTGATTTAATAATACAGCCATCTACAGCCAGCCTGTGTATATCACAGTGGCCTGTCTACTGTAAAGACATGAAAGTGCCTATCTTCTGCTTTTGGAACATGGTACAATTTACATATGAAGATATGCAAAAGTAGTATGTGCTTGGGAGACAAAATGGCAAAATGAAGAATTGTAGCACATTGTTTGTTGAAGATATGGGTGTATAGATGTGACTCGTGAAGTAAAAATTGTATTGAAAGTATTGAAACCTTTTCTCTATAAGCCTGTATATTTGTGTTACTTTAAAAAAAAAGAAAGAAAGCGCACACCTGCCTTTGGCGGATATTCCTACTGTGTGCTCAAGTTAGGCAATTGCAAGTTGTCCAAATAACTACTGGAGTAATTATATGCGCATAGGCTATCTAATTGTGTGTGCACTTAGGGGATGTCTTAAAAGATTTGGCCCTCTCAGTATTCTCAATATGAAAATTTTCCCATGGAAAATAAAAGCTGTAACAAAAGCCAGCAGGAAAAACAACAGCAGAATCTGCCAAAAGTAGTTTATTCTTGTTTCATTGGCAGTCGATTGTCAGGCTCCTCATAACATTTAGAATGGCAATTTAAGGATGAATGGAGGTTCCACCCCAAAATTAAACCTTATAAGGAGATTAATCCCTTTTACTTATGCACCAATAAAGAGAAAAATCCAAATATTACTAATTTCTGTATTTGTAAGATTATGGTGTGTTATTATGAAATTGCTTAGACTGCACAGTTTGTGTTTACAACACATCCTACTGAAGAGTCACAAGTAAAGGTGTGTAAGCTTTGTATAGGTGAAGAAAATAATGCTTCTTATATTAGGTGTTGACCGAAATATTCTTAAGGTTAGAAGTATTTTTAAAATTTTACTTGATTGTACATTGCAATTGTGAAAAATCTTGGTTTATATTTAATTAAATCATTAGTAGCATTGCTCACTTAAGTGGTCTAGTCAGTAATGTAGCTAAGTTTTATACAAGTTCTTGACATCTCACATGTAGGTGGTATCCATAACAAAAAATGCATATGTTGTATGCTAGCATTCTAGTTTCCAGTCCTTGAGAGGGGAGGGAGATGTCCAACTTGGTTATCAGCTGTAGAGTAAAGCATATTACGTGCATATGAACTAGTTAGTAGGATTTCATATATTGAATAAAATGTAAAGCAAAACATCCTAACTTTTTGACTTGGTTAACTCATGCATGCAAACAGAATATAGAAATTCCCCCCCAATTATAAATATATATTAACCTGAATTATATACAGTGCATTTTATTGAATGCATATGCATGCATTATTGTGTGCATTTGCAAATATATAAATATATATACACAGATGTATTTCAAATTGTAATATTATCTTCTTTGGATTTCATATTTGATCTGTAATCCAGGAAATTTTGGAATCTCAGGAATCTTAAAAAAATCTCACTAAAGTTTTTATAACTGCAGCTTCTCCCATGAGTCAAATGAAGTTACACTTCTCTATCACCTGAATTCCCGTGAAGAAACTGAGAAATTCTTGTAAAGTACTTGTCATTTATAGATTCTATAATGAGATGTAGTTTATACACACACATTAAGAACAAAATTTTATTGATTTTAAACTTCAGGAATTGTCTTCCAGCAGCGTCTGTTTGACACCATTGTATTCATGTAATCACTCTCAATCACTTTTGTACGTTATTTTAAAGCATTTACCGATTGTAAGAAAAACAATTAACTAGGAGTTTTGTTCTTTTCATTCTTCACCTAGGCCTTCTTGTGCAAAAAAACAAACAAAACAAAACAAAACAAAAACCAACTATTTTGCTTCTGAATTATGTTTTGGCCATAGACGTTTACACCATAACTTAAATGGATCT
Source organism: Serilophus lunatus (assembly GCA_013399895.1). Lineage (NCBI taxonomy): Eukaryota > Metazoa > Chordata > Aves > Passeriformes > Eurylaimidae > Serilophus > Serilophus lunatus. Next base: position 89,689 of record VXBA01002394.1, on the reverse strand, counting down.
TAGTTTTAAAATCCTTGGTTTTAATGGAGTTTAGATAAGCTGTTCGTGAACCTGAATGTCAAGCGATAGGATTCAGTATAATTCTCCTGTATTAATGACACTTCCCAAATACCTGACACAAGATACTGTAACTTCTTTCAGTAGGTAGCCAAGCATTGTTAGTAATATAGCTTGACACCCTGACAGTTAGGTTAAACATGATGAAATTCGTCACATAAGTTTGACAAAGAGGCACTACTTAATGCGTTGTGAAAAATTTTGAAGTCAAGGAAAGTTGAGTGTGCAAGAGGAATAAAGACTGATGAACTACTGTTGGAAAGAATAAAAGGAACCATGCACTCCAGAATAGCTCAATTAAAATTTGCCACATGTGAGACTTTTCTCTGAAAGATGTAAAGAAACCAGCCTCCTGATCTTGAACCATACAGTGTATATATCAGCATAATCTGATGTACCACATAGCTGTTAGACCAGTGTGCAGAGAGATGGAGAAACTGGTTAAAAAAGAGCAAGGCTGTACACAGATTTAATGCAGAGGGGCAAAAAGAGAATAAACCGGAATATATCAGAAAAAGTTTCTTGTTAGAGCATACAGAACTACACTGTGATTCCCGTGAATATGAGTGTCCAGGGCAATATTTTTTGCATGTGATGCCTTTGGTCTCAATTCAGGCAAAACCATACATTGACACTTAAGTTCCATTGATTTCAGCAAAGCTTAAGTGCTTTCCTGAATCGAGGCTAATTAAGTGCATCACATACAAATACTTGTGTGCATAAATTGTTTACAGGATTGGGGCTTTAGGGCTTGTCTAAACAGAGACACTCAGGAAAATTAATCCAAATTAACTAAAGGTATGAATTTAAAGTGGATTAGTTAAACCACATTAAACCCCAGTCCACACTGGGGTTTAATGTGGTTTAACTAATCCACTTTAAATTCACTGTTTTAATTACTTTGGATTAACTTTCCTGAGTGTCCCTGTTTAAGCAAACCCTTGGTGTATTGAAAAAAGTACCCAAATGAGTCAAAATTAAAATAGACCCCAAACTAAATAAATAACAATCCTGGATTGGCAAGGGATGAAATCTTTAATTTTTACAATTCCAGCGATTGTGTACCACCAATGTGCTGGGGAACAGCGGCGATGAGGTCAAATATCAGTCAGTGAACATGACAATGGAACTAAGCTGTGAAACTCCAACACTGTGTAGGAAAAGCTGGACTGAGAAAAAATGGGAATAAAATCCCAAATTTTCAAATCAGTCTTTCATAGTAAAGCAATATTAAACTTCAATTTAAAAATAAAGATCAGATTTCTTTCCACTTAAGCTGGCAAGGCCAGTGAAGGTACTGTGGTTGCCAATACAGTCTGTGATGGCTAGCAAGGAAGCCAAAACTGGCAAAAGAAGTAAGACAAGCCTTATTTATGTAAATAAGAAACCATTTGTATTTAATAAGCTATTACTTCTGATGAGCCACTCTAAATATGATATATAAATAAAAACACTCAAATAGCAGTTGATATTTTAATAAATGAACATTTGTGTTCTTTTGAAAACTACAGTCTGATTCCCAGGGTAGCATTTGCTTAGAGTTCTGCTGGAAGAAGTGAGATTTCATTAGACTTCATATTGGGGAGCAACACAGCAACCATACTCCTCAGGTACATTAAAAATGAAATGAGGGGGGGAAACATGGGATTGCAAACTAAGTAACTGTGAATAGATGGGGGTTTTTTTAGTTGGTAGGTAGATAAATATATAAATAAATAAATAAATAACCATTGATAACTACTCATTTTGGCATGAAATATCAGACATTCATGGCCAGACACCCAGCTGGTGTAAGTGGGCAGATGGTCCTATCTTTACATAGAAATTATAAGTTTGGGAAAAATTTTGTTTACTTTTTTTTTTTTTTAATTCAAGCAAAATCTGTTCCTCTGCTGAAAGTGACAATTCTTTAAATAAGAGTAATGTTGAAAAAGGTTAGTCTTTTTGTATTTAAGATGTGCAATTCCATTTTCATATTTACAACTTTAAGCTTGCTACGAGGCTAACAGTGTCATTAGGTACACTGCTGAAAGTGCAACCTGACTGCTTTCCAGCCCTTGTTGGATATACGTGCATGAGGCTGTCACAGCCGTACTTCCATAAAATAAAAAAGTGTCTATGATTGAAAGAACCTTTACCCCTTATGGTAATATGTACTCAATCCTTGGTAACCAGGTTGCTCACTGAAAGGGCAATTTTTAAGAATTCTCTCCCTTGCCCATTTATTTAAAAATACTGCAAAGCAGTTTGAACGTGACAGGGATGATGTGGTTCTGGTAGACTTCCCCACTCCCTGCAGAGCAGCACGGCCTTCCTCTGCTGTGTGACAGGTCTCCTCTCTAGCTGCTGACACTCGATAAAGTGAAGGAGCTAAACCTAGTGAAGTGAAGAAAGCAAAGCAAGAAGATGGGGAAGGAAGGAAACTGCACTGAAGCCAGGATGGGTGGGAGCGAGTCAGGGTAGCGAACATATCTGATCTCCAAAACTGAGAAGAGTAGTAAAGTTTGAGTAACTTTACCGTGGAAAGCTTTTTTATTCCTGTTCTGCTGACCACGCGCTTCAGTAATTTTTCTTCCTTTGTAGTTAGCTTTTGTTCTTAGTCCCTTTCCACATAAAACTTTATGCTTTTTTTTTTTTTTTTTCCCTGAAAATAGCCCTAAACCTTAAAACTGTTCTTTCTAAACGCTAATGTGCTGTGCCAATAATTATTTTATACTGCCCTTTCACTAGCCTAGAACATAATTAAGAACATCCCAGCTGTTCTGTTCTTGATGCAGAAGATTTGTTCAGCTTGCATTGATTGGAATAACTGTTGCTTTTGTGCAGGTATAGTTGGAAGCTACTAGCAAGGTTGCAACAAAAACAAGGTAGAAGAGAGTATTCATTTTCACTTTGTTTTTTATATTTCCAGAATTTATTTAATAAAGGAATATCCCCATAGACAGGTGAAAAAACATTCATTGGATTTTGTTTATGCTGAAAATGACTGTTCCCTTGATAAGCAGAAAGTGGTAGTTCTAATCCATGCCCTATTTTGGAGAACTCTAATTTAGTGCCTAAAGGAGTTTGAGGGCAAAAGCAGCTCTTTCATTACACTGACTCCCACTTGTTTTTTTGCAACAATTAAGTGTAAGCCCTACAGCAGCCCAACTGTTAAGATTTTTATGGCTCTTAAAAGGGACACTGACAATATGAAATGAGTGAAATATCATACACTGAATAGTACCAATTGTTTATGGCACTCTTTTTTCCATCTTGCAGCATTACAAATGTGGTTTAAATTTTTTTTTTCCCCCTTGATACGGTGTTTGTGTGGGCCAGGCAACAGTAGAGTAATTGCCCTCTGGCTCCATAAAATATACACAAGATCCTCTGTGCTCAAGCACATTCTTCTCTTCTCTAGTGATCTGAGGTAGCAGCATGCCTCTTCACCAGAGGGGTGTCCTAGAAAAGGAAGGAACTCCCTCTCTAAGGTGTTTTCAAAATAATATTACTTTTTATTGCCACAATTTTCATTCAAGGATTTCACAAAAGCTTTAAAAATGTCAATGAATATTCAGATTAGCCCTAAAAAATATTTGTCAGTCATAGAGTAAAGTGTGGGAAGGATGAATTTACGAGTTCACAGCCACGAAGTCAATCAAAAACAAAGAACACTTCTGCTGAATTTATCATATCCGTTAACCTCATTATGATAGTGATTGTCTGGGGTGCATTTCAGTGTAATAACCAGTGAGAGATTGGGAAGGGATGAGGCAACTGTTTCCTCTAGAACACTTTATGCAGTGCTGCCAGGGGAGGATATTTCTGTTCTCTCTGTAATTCTTCTTTTCCCTCTGAGTGAACTAGGACAACTGTCCCTATTCCTCTCCGAATAAACTTTTGTAGCATTTGAGTGAGCCAATGGAAGGCAGTGAAAAAAATTCCCTTTGCCAATGTGAAAACAACTTTTATTATTCACCTCTATTCTTCTATTCTTTTTGAATAGCTTTTCTTTTTTTCTGTTTGTCTTTGGTAGGGGTATAAGTGATGGTAAATTCATGCAGGAGTGAAACTACAGAGAAAATCTTAAGGGCATTTTTCTACAGATAGACACAAACAAGGAATAAACTGAGGAATATGAAACTGGTTATACTTCTTTTTGTCTCGGCTCTGAATTGTAAAAGTTTCAAAGTAATGCAAGTAGAGGAGCTGGGGACAAGGGAACGGCAAAGGATGTTACACGCTGTGACTTTATCAAAGCATTTGGTACATGTACTCTTCCAACTACCAGAACTTACTTACACTTTTTTCAGCACTTGGGAGACTGTGTCTGGATTAGTGTGTCTAGTTTGGGGCTCCCTAGTGCAGAAAAGGTGTTGGCAAACTGGAGACAGCGCAGTGGAGGCAACTGTGCTGACTAGAGGGACAGGAGAACATGACGGACAAGGAGAGGTGGAGAGAGCTGGGCTTGTTCAGCCTTAGAAAGAAGAGACCTTATTGCTGTCTATAATGACCTAATCAGAGGATTCAGAGAAGACAGAAACAAACTCCACTTGGAGTTACACAAGAGTAGGAATGAAGGCAACTTGGGAAATTCCCATTAGATATTGTTTTTTTGTTTTGGTCGGTGGGGTTTTTTTTTACTAATACATGGGTCAGATAATGAAAGAAGCTGGTCAAAAAGGATCTCCACTCTTTGAGGTATTCAAGACACAGCTGGATAAGGTGATAAGCAACTTGATCTAATTAGACCTGGTTGAATAAGTGGCTGGACAAGACACCTTCTAGAGGTCCTTTCCAATGTAAGTTATTCTGTGATTCTGTGAAACTGAAGATCTCTCTTTTGATGTTTATAACATGTTCTACAAATGGTACAAAAGTCTTTTTTCTGTGGGCATCTTGTTGGAGATGTTGAAGAAATCTCTCCAGATATTAGTAGATGCAGAAACTACATTCTAAACCTGTTTTAGTCTCTTAAAAGGAGTCAGGCAGTCCACCATTGAATTTGAATCTGAATTTGAAAGCCAGTTGCTTTTCCCAAATCTAAACTGTATAAAGCTCTTCAAAAAGATTTAGAACTTTAAACTCCATTTTTTGTTGTTTCTTTTTCATCACTCTTTACAAGAATGAGAGTCTGAAGACTTGAAAAGATCTACAGTGAAGAAAAAAAAAGGAAAGGGTAATGACTTCTGTTAGCCTTCAGAATTTTAGGAAAGTGGACAATCTACAAGTTTGCTAGGGAATCTCTGTAATTTCAGACTTGGGAACACTTGATCTATAGAACCATCTTGGAACAAGAAAACTGCCAAAACTTTAGCTGCGGTATATTTTATCTGAAGAGTTAATCAAGCCAGGATTTTGATCACTACTTATGAGGACAAACCCAAACAGTCTTCCAATTTTCTACTTAGTCTCATTGTGGACTGGGAAAAGGAAAGTGGCTTTCATAAAATCAGAAGTCAGCTAAGGCATGTGAAGAGCACAACTTCTCTTTCAAGCAGTGTGTTTTGTCTTTCCTTTCATTCTTTTCCTTACCTTCCCTCTCTCCAAAATCCCAATATAGTGTAGCTTCCTCACACTTCAGTATGACAGAATTCTTTAATGCAAAGTTCTTTATGTGTATAGTTCTTTTAAAAAGCACATTCTTTTCTCAGTTTTCAGGTAGCTAGTTTCTTGATTCATGTAACTGTCACTCACCACATGCCCATCATCACAAAATCTTCTAAATCTAATAGATCATAAATTTTTACTATAAAAGGATGCCCAGGCAAATGAAACATCTCCCTTGAGCACACACACATGATTTTCTTTAAAAAAATAGAATTCTAATATGTTTAATTTTTTATGAAAGCACGAAGAACCACAAGTCTTTGTTCTTTGCTATTTGTTTCTGAAATGCACTAGTTATTTGAAACCATTTAAAGTGAAAATATTCTTGAGATTATAAGAAGTCGAACAATTAAATATTTTTAAAATGTTTCTTATTAGGAAAAGCCTTACTGTGTCCCTAGTTAAACACTGACTTCATGATTTCTATGTTGAGTTTTATCTTCAGTCAGTAAGCAGATTTGAAGGGCCTGATTCTTTGTTACTGACACCATGTTGGATCAGGAAGAAATAAAACAGCACACTGGAAATTAGATTAAACACTAAGTCTGCAACCATTATTGAAATCCAATAATTCAAACTGCAGTCTTACCAATGGTTAATAGGCCCCATGGTGCTAAATAATCATAAAGCTTGAGGATATTTACTATTGTGCCAGCACTCCAATGAGATGCAACCAACCCTGCCCCAAAAGTTGGAAACTGTCCTCCCATCAAAGACAAGTTCTCCGCGGGGGGGGGGTGTGTGACTGATACCTGGGTAAAGAACTGGTAATGTCTTATATGACCTTTTGTAATTCCTTTCCCTGTCTTTACCAAGTCTACACAAAAATACCGTAGAAAGGACACTTAGTTTCTTTCACAAAAAATCCAAGTGTCAATCTGAAGCTTTACCGAACAATCAGATAGTTCTAAAACACCACACAAAAGTGGCTAATGTGGCAAATGTGTTGGTTGTGACCCATCTCCAGACAATATATGTTCCTATCCTAACTCTTGAAAACTATTGCTTTTGACTTCTCCAGGCACAAGGTTTTTTCATGTTACTTCGAAGGAAAACATAGACAAAAAAAAGAAAAACTCAAAGGTTTCAACTTTTCTCCTTGGCTATCAGTTTAATTCTGAGCAGAAGAATATGGGTCAATCAGAGCGAGTTGTCTATGAGACCAAGAGTCATGCAGACATGAAGTATCCCATTCCCATTTTAAGTCTTTATATGGGATGAGACAAAATTTTTTCAAGTGGCATGAGACAGGTAGGTGAGTTAAAAGGGAGACGCCTGAGCATCCATATTCCTGCAATGTCATGCTGTTCCTGAATAGTAAACTCTAAGTGGACGAACAACTTATTCACCAAGTCTGTTCTCTCAAACAAAACAAATAGAGTTGGAACAATATGAAAATAACCAAATGAAGTTAGTCTTTGTTGTACTATCCATCTTTGCCTGTGGTATCAGGCAAATAAGACACAAATAAAACTTAATCTTTGCTTACTGAGGTCACTATAAGTTTGGCTACTAAATTCTGCCAGAGGTGGCAGAATTTTATTCATTAATAAGGACAGATTTTTTGTGAGAGCTCTGAGGAATCTATCCGTTCTAATAAATGCTTCTTTGAAGCAAAGGTTGAGTTTGAAGACTTAATTTAATGAGAGCTTTTGGTCTCAAGATCTGCCTATTTAAGACACTATTTCAAACAAACCTATACACCCTTGTTAATCACACTGCACATACAGTCTTTCAGTAGCTACTGCAGCTACGAGTTAGGGGAGAAGAAAATATTTTGGGCAGATATTTTGCTCTATGGTAGGAGCCTTTTTCTGTTGAAACCATCTGATCTTCATGTGTATTTTTTTACTACCTTACTTTTTCTGCTGACTAAACATTTGGATATCATCACAAATGAGAAAAACAGGCTTACAGCTGAACTATCATGAAGACCTTGTTTTCTGTTTTGAAATAGGAATTATTTCGGTAATGTTATAGGGACTATTTAGCTCCCTTGAAAAGAATATTCAATCTGTGTCTTGAAGAGGACAAGTACTTAAAAAAAAAAAATAAAAAAAAAATCTAAGGGACAGCCATCTTTAACTGGTGCCAGACCTGAGGTCTGATTGTTCCCAATGTCTTTTGGACTATAGCCAAATTTTTTTTTTCCCCTGCTAAGGAAAAGACAGATAACATTCCATTTCTTCATTTGCAGATCCTAATTTTGGATATCGTCTTCAGAAGTTTCAGATTTATGTAGTCTCATAATGTGCCCTGGAGATATCATGTACCTAATTCTTCTTGTTCTTTATCACCCCTTGTTTTCTATAAATTGCTGTTATGTTGAGATTTCTCTTCCCCTTTTATTAAGGCAGTTAACCATTTACCAGTTTTATATGAATTATCATAGAAAAATTTATTTGGTCTATAAAAATAATTGTCTTCTTTAACAGCAATATTATTCAATAGTGCCTTAATCTGTAGCAATTTTACATTAGATTTTTATTATGGGATTTTTGATGTTCTAATTTTTTATTGTTAGATTTGCTAATAGCTCAAATTATTCTTGCCTTTGGCATTTCCTAATTTCATGACATACACCTAAAATCTAGCTTCTTAAAGTCACTTTGAAAGCCATCAGTACACTGATATGAAGAAGAGACCAAATTAAAATTTATATATTCCTTGATTTCTGTTTTAATGGCTATTAGAAATTCTTTATCCTTAAGTAATAGAGTATTGAATCTCCAATACAAACCATTTTTATTCTCCTCCATTTGAATTAGCTCTATTATTTCACTGTTATATGATCAGATAAAAGGAATCCATGCACTTTAATTCTCAATTTACTCCCAAACAGGTTTTAGTCTCTGAAAAAAATGCCATGTCTCATGTAAGACTGATTTTCCATAGAAAAGGAGTCTGAACTTTCTTTGTTTGGATCAGTAGATCTACTCACAAGTTCAGAAAATGAAGCTACTTATCTTCATGTTTATAAATTCAAGTTGTTCAATCTTTTATTTCATTTATATTTTTTACTACGAAGTACCCACCTTCCATTCAACTTTCAGATGAACTTCAGTATTTTTTTCTTGCCGATTTATATGGGCATAGGACAAACTGAGGGAAGAATCTGTTACCTTTTTATATATTGAAATGCATGCAGAAGAGCTCCTCCAGAAGTATGGTATTTCTGAATGCACACTGAAGCCATACAGCATAGATTTCCTCATGACAGTGGGCTTCTCAGATAGTCACTGCATCTCCAAATAAAGAACATTTTTAATAGAATTTTAGAAGAAATTGTGTGCTTGATGTTTTATATGTTTTAAACAGGTGATATGAGAATCCACCCCATTTTTATATGAAATAGATTTATGCAATGAGTGCACTTATAATCAATTGCAGATAAGTAGGATGCTTTTCTCTGTGTATAAAGCTCCTCTGTGAAATTAGTTCAAGTGCGATGTAAACTGTATTGTATTTTATGATTTATTTCATTTGGTATTTTTACCAAACAGTTTTCCTGTTTGAATTATTAGTATAGGAAATTTTGTTCTCTTAGTCTTCTGATGGTACAATTAGGTTTTTAATAAGTATTCATATTGTTATAAATATCAAAGCAGAGTGAGATGAACAGGGGGAAATAACATATTATAAAATATAATCACTCTAGGAGTAAGGCATTTTTCACTTCAAAGCCTGTCTAATAACATAGGACTTGGTCATTCTGATTTAAGTTTCACATTTAAAGGTAAACTAACAAAATATTTCTTGTTATTCTGTTCATGTAATCTGGTGGAAAAATAAAGATTAGTTAAAAGGCTATCAGATTTAGAAAATTAGGAAATGTCAAAATTACTTACTTTAAATGTTAATTTGAAAAAGAAAACCCAACACTGCTTTCATTGTCATTGGTTTGATTGAACTGATGCTTCTCAGAGCAAATGAAAAGGGAGCTTTCCCAATCTGTTTCTAGCTCTCTTTTCTTTTGTGTTTGTTTTTTCAGTTCTGGTTTTGTGGGGTTTTTTGGTTGGTTTTTTTGTGTTCATTTTGTGGAATTTTTTGTTGTTATGTTTGTTTGTTTCATTTTTTTTTTCTTCTTGCTATGGTGTTTACTGCCTCTCAACAGTGTCTTTTTGCCTGAAAGACAGCAGTTATAACAATACATTGCAGGTATTTTTCCATAGAGAGCTGTCTGTTTCTTCGATACTGTTTTAAAATTTCTTGGGTAAATATGTCATCCTCTCCCTTTCCAGTAACCATCGTTGATAGAGAAGGAGAGGAGCCTTTATAGGTAAGTTGGTTGTAGTGGCACAGAGCTGTGTAGGGCTGCTCTGTAATCTGGTAAGGCTTCTAGCCCTTTTGTGTTTTGTGCAATATTTAAGACTTCTTTCTCTGGAGTTTTCATCCAGGCTATAATGCATGTGTGAATTTAGAAAATACACCTGCATAGTCCTGAGTTAGTGGAAACTAAACTCTGCACAAATTAATAAGCTGCTATCAGCTTCTGCAGTTGTATTCTTCAGCTGTATGATTACATGCTGCCTAAGAGCTCTGCTTGTGGAACAGAACGCTATGTTGGAGTCAAAATAAGATAGAGTATAAAAATATGAAATAAAGAAAATTGCCACAAAATTGCTATCAGGTGCTTGGATTGGTTAGGTGGCAATATGTATAGGTTTCTACATACTTGCTTGTTTTGGACAAAGTCACACTATAGGAATGGAAAGCACTTTAATGACTTTGGGGGATTCTGGATCGGGCCCTCTGCAAATAAAACCAGGTACAGCCACTTTAAAATTTTGAAAGCCATGGTTCTTTTACTTTCTCTTTTGTCTAGAATCAATGTAAATTTACAATATGCATAAAAAATAAAGTAAATGAACAGCGACAGAGATGACACTAACATGTTCGCTGTCATTACTGCATCTGCAAACACATCCATTTATAATAGCAGTGTAGGATGACTACTTTTTAGTGAGCACAGTGTCTATAGGGTAGATCGTTCCATACTTAAAAATTATATTTATTTGAGTTTGTCTCTTTGTGGCTAGGTGCTATTCCATAGTCTGTCTTCAGCTTTGAGTGCTGGTGCACTGTGTCTGTGATTTATTGTTTTCATAATCAGTAATATGTCTCTTATGTATATGCTTTCTTTTTCTTATCTATTGTCTCCAATGGTCATATTAAAAAAGTCTTTTCATAGGTTTGTGGCTTGTGCAGCAAGTCTGCATTTTACTTTTTTTTTACTCAAAATGTTTCCCTCTGCAGTTTGTTTAAAACTTGAGACTAAGCTCCATAAGAAGTAGAATGACCTAAAAAATCATAACATCCACTGGAATGCCTTAAGTTGAGTGAGTGGAGAGAGAGGGGAAAGCTAATTTCCTGGTACAAGTCTCCTATGCTTGTTGAAAGCTACTACAGTCAATGTTCATACCAGAGGCCCATGTGCCTTACCTCTGCAAGCAGCATCTCTTTACTCATTTAACCATCATTATGACTCTTTTTCAGCTGTGTGTGTTCACCATATTTGAGTAGTATCTCCTACCTTGTTTGCTGAGCATAACAAGCCCCTTACTCTACATCCATTTGCTGTCATGCAGTCAAGTGGCCCCAGGGGGTTGACTGGGTGATTTTCAGAGCTGAGCCACAGTCTGCCTGTTTTGGCTTACAGACTTGTTAGCAAGAGTTTTCCTCTGTTTGAAGATGTCACTCAGTAACAGCAAGTCTGGTGAATGGAATTTTTCCCTTGACAAAATATGGTCATATGCAAATGGATGCATTTTAGGTGCCCAGAAGATGTAAGTTCAGATGCTTTTACTGCGTAAAGGCTGCCCTTTTAATACTGGAACTTCCTAACTCACTGCAACACCAAGTAATATCTGTTCACAGCACAAACTTACCTGGGGTAGTATGAATATTAGGTGGAGTTTGTGCTGCTCTATTTTAGAAGAGATTTTTGGTGCATCTTCTTATTCTCTTCCTGTTCACACTACAGGGGATAATATAGCGCTGTGTGTTCATTGCCTGCCCAACTTCCCTCTGTTCCATGCACTGTTGTGTGTAATTAACAAGCAACATGCTTTTTATACAAAGGAAAAGCAATAGGTGGACTACATGGCAATTTTCTGGTACGCAATTGTGTTTCCAGAGCTATGCACATTGCTGCTGACACCATTGCAAATATAATAGTAGGAATTTAACACACCAACAGAAATGCAAGGAAAAGGCAAAACCATGCTGGCTTCTTCAGTGCTAGAAAAAAAATTTAAAATGTTTGGCAAACAGAGGACAAAATTCATAGGGAAAGACTTGTACTTCCAACCTTCTCAATGTACATCAAGCAATAAAGTTTTAGAATTTATTACAGCTTTGTGTTCTCATTGTTATTTTGATCCTTCTCTCTCCTTCCCCACCTCAATCCATTAAGCTTGTTTATAAAGTTATTAATTAAAAGTAGTCCATGTACAAGTAATAGTAGCAGTTTTTTGGCCAAAACATGTTGCATAATTGCATAAAATCACACAAAGTTACTGTGAACTGTAATCAGGCCTTCAAATAGTCTGGCAAAAATGTTTCTGTAGAGCTGTCAAGTTATTATGAGCTGTAGTGTTTAAAGGGCAAAGTTGAAATTCTCTGAATAGGTATATAAATTTGAGTTTCATGAATGGTGACTTTATTGCTCATGAAAATGAGCAATAGCTATTGTGATGTGTGCTAAGCATTGTGCAGCAAGTGTTAAAAGTTGCCACATTTGGCAGTATGGATCCATATTTTTGCATAACCTCATTGGAACACAGGTAGCAAAGTTTCTGCCCATTTTTAAACAGGGCAAAATATTCACTAGAAATGGAGGATCAGACCAATCCATTTATCTGTATCATGGGATCAATGAGCTAGGAAATTACCCCCCTGCCAACTAGATGGCATTAGTTCATCTATATGCAGACAACAAGGAAAGACTCCCCATATGACAGAGCTCTTTTCAAGTAAACCATAATAATTCATAGCTTTTTTCTTTACTCATATGAGAAGTTTGACTGATTACTGGCATGAGGGAGATGGCCTGGGTTTGGCCCAATTAGATGTTGTTTCTTAAAATTCCAACAATAACATTCCTACACATTATTCTACAGAGCTCTTGCCTCAGGGCCCAATCTTGTCATCCTTCCACACACAGCATTTCCATTGAAGTCAGGATCAAGAAAATTATAAACCATAAGGCATAAAAAGATATGCTTGGTTTATTTGGCACTGGAAAACTCTATGTACAGGCCTTTGGGTGCCACTCCATGATTTTGACAAAAACAAAATGGGAAACAGTGGAAGGTTAATGTATAAGTACTATCAAAATTAAAGAGTATATAGTTTTAGTTAGAGTCAACCAGCATTGGCCTGTAACTATTTGAATGCACTCCCTGAAATGAAACTATTCTTTGAAGATTAATGCTGATTCTTTTCTCATGACCTTATCCCCACCTCTTTCAGGCTGTCCAAGTAGTGGAGATAAACAAGGAACTGTGGATGCTTACTATCAACTGCACTGTGCAAAAAAGAGGCATGTTAGTAGTTCTTTCATAAATGCCCCCAGCCATGGTCTCCCAAACTTTTGTCACCTTTAAACTGCACTTTCAGAATATGCTCTGGATGAAAGCTGCCCTGAAAACCTTTAGCTTAAACGTGACAAGATTCTGTGTCTGCTTTGCGTAAGACCATTTTTGCTAAGTCTCATGATGTGTTACCAGGTCTCTGGATGAAGAATAGTTTGGTCTTGACCTACAAGACTTAAATGGCTGTGAATGATCTGAGAAACTCTCATTCCCCACCTGAGCTGGTCTGAAGTGTTCATGTGTGCCATCAACATACTTGCAAGGATGTATCGCTTTGACTTTCCCAAGTTCAGGTTCAGAAATTGTCAGGATTAAATGCAACATTATTATTTTTTCCATTCCTTTCTTGGAGTATCAGCATACGGCCTGAGAAAAAGGACAGGTGAAGTTAAGGCATAAGAAATCACTTCATAACAGTTTTGACTTATTTCTAAGAAGACCGAGAAAACTTTAGTCGTATAAACATGCTAAAAAATCTTCCAAGTGTCTAAGTAGTCAGTTTGAGTTTTCTGATGCTCTCAGTGGTTAGAAGTTTCTGAAATTCCTTTTCCGTTTCATTCTCATTATCTTTTCTATTTTATTTTTATTTTACATGTTAAGGTAAAAGCATTTGGCAAACAATGCCTCAAGCATTGTAGCACGTTTAGGAGCCAGAATTCTAAATGCCCCAATTAATATAATGTATAATGTTGCATTCAGCAGCAACTCATCTGATTGAAATAATTTGACTGGAATTAAACTATTGCTACTAAAATTTATGTAAAACTAATGAAAAATTTATTGGTTTATAAAATCCTTGCTTTTATCCAGGACTAACAATTTCTATGCAATGCTAGTGATCCTCCCACAAATAGTTGAGAGAAAATAAAATACAAGGGAGTTCATCAGTTCATATTCCCTGAGATCCTTACAGTTACTCTTCTTTGTGATCCAGTCTTTTAACTTTTTCATTACTTTAATCTTAAAAAATAGATTTTTAATTAAATTCAGAGCTATTATTCCCCTTTAGGGGAGGTGGGAAAAACAAATGCAACTCTGCTGAAGGACCTCTGAGCATAATGTTTTCCCTCTCTTTACAGTTCATTTTGGCATTTTTATATATCTTCTGCTAATAAAATATAATGATTTTCATCTTTTACTTTGACATCTGAGTCTGTATCTTTTATCTGTTGTTTACAGTGTTTCAACCCATAAATAAATCATATGACAAAATAAATTACTTAATCTTGTGTTTTATTTGGAAACACATTAAAGCCTAGCTTTGGTGGGAAAAAAATCACTTTACACCTTACAATTGCTTATATACTTTTATGACTTTTGTGTCACGCTCAAATACTATCAAGGTGTCATATCAATACCAATTGTTCACAAGAGCCACATTTTAAACCTTTCAAGTTTTCAGATAGAATTTGATAGGAATACTTAGAAATGAAAGTACATCTGTCTTTGACAAATGGCATTTTCAGTTCCGGGTGTTTTTTGGGGTTTTTTTGTGTGTTTTCTTTTTGTTTGTTTGTTTATTTGTTTTGTTTTTTAATATGTTGTTGTCGTGCATTACAAAAGCAGTATTAATTCCCAGAAGTTTCTTTAAGTCAGTGTACATGTGATTATAATGATGTCCATTTTCCTGGTCCCCTGTATGCAAGGCTCTTTGATGTCAGCATCTGTTTTTTTTGGTCCATTAAAAACTCACTTATTCTGCACAATCCCAAGGTTGTTCTGGGTTTTTGACATCTTTGTAACTCATAAAATACATGGTATTGTGCTGAATTTCTGGTTGTATTTTTATATGTATTTATCATGTTTTTACCTGGTCAAAGAAAGTTAAATTCTAAATAGTTGCTTTCATATCTGTTCTAGAAGCTTCTTTCCTTCACGAATGTCTCCCACAAAACTATCTTTCACATGGAGAGTGTGCCCTCTTTTCTTAGGTTAATTGCTGAAATATGATGTGGTTTGGTTTCATTCTTAGTAATTTCCCGATTCTATTCCAGGACATTTGGGATAGAGCCCAAGAGCTTAGCATGTTTTCCTTTTTTCATGGTAAAATTGTGCAAATATGCATTAGAGTGTGAAAACAAACAGTCTAATACATTTTTGCAAAGCTCTTTATGTTTACTGTTTATTGCAGATACCAGATCCTAATTAAAATGCGCTAACAAAAGCCAAGATACAAAGAACAAAGATATAGCGAAGCCTCATCTTTTAAAAATACTTATGATTAATCCCAGAGGACACTGTGTTATGCGTCATTATTATAAAATTCAAGAAAGTTAACTACATCTTTGGAAAGGATATAGTGTCAAACACTGTATCCAATCCATAGAAAAATAATCATATTATGGTCATGTTTTCTAAGGCATAATCTTTTCAGATCCTATAATGGCATCCAGCTACAGCCTCTCTTGTTTATGGTTCCTTGCACTTCTCAGTGAAAACTTCTTGAATAGGTTTTTAAACATCTTGAAATTCTTCTTCCTCTTACTGACATTTGCCTGTAAATAGATCCCTGCAATTATTAAAAAGAGGTGATTTAAATTTGATCTCAGAAGACATTCTTAAGCAAGAAATTAACTTAATATGCTTGTTATTTTAACTGTGTGGAAACACATTACTGCTTGATTTTAATTCTATTTAAGCAAAGATTAAGCTTTTAGAGATCACATTTTGTATTCACTTCAGGTGAAATGAACTTCTGGTCCACTAACTGATGCCTACAGCGAGGTAGAATTACAGGGGTCCTGTTATGCTTTGGATCTGGAGATTAGACCATTCATGCAAAGTAATTCTGTTTTCCTGTACACTGTGGTACTGAAGCATAGCAACCAGGAATATGCATGGATTAGGTATATTAACAAACAGAAACTGATCAATCTGTTCACAAACTGTGAATTCACTGATCAGAAATTCAAGTGTATATCAGCCATACTAGGGTTTATGGTGGTATCATAGTATCTGAACAACTCTGCTGAGTAACTGGCACCCTCCTCTCTCCTAAGTATCCCTATCACTTCTTCCTATGTAAATAAAGCACTAACGATGTGGGAAAGGGGTGTGTCCGCTAAGTATATCAGGCAATGAATACCTGTAAGAGATGATGAACTCAACACATGCTGGAGATTCCTCTTCTTCTGATGGAAGGCAGAGGGTAGTGCTGGTGCTGAAAGATAACTCCCTGTGTTTGGGAAGGAGATATTGCACCTCTGGCTTGTATTTCCTCGAAATAGAGAATAGGGAAACAGGTAGAGGTCAACACTTGAAAATAAACTTCACAGGAAAGACTTGATGCATTACAAGTGAATCAGAGGCCATCACAAGAATGCTCTGTGGAACTCAGTTTGTGCTCAGTTAGGCTGGTTGCCTAGTCATTGCCCAAAAACTTTTACGTGATTTTCTCTCCCTTCAAAAAAATTCAAACATTACTGGGACTTCATTTTGCTGTTCACAGTAACACAGATTACATTGGAAGGTCTTCTGTATCTTCTCTGTGTCTGGATGTTTCAATTTTTCTCAGATTTTAAACTTCCTACTTTTCATTCCAGGACTTCAAGAAAAAAATTTCAACATGCTGATTTCAAAACATCTCAGGCACTATTGTTCTTTTCTCATCCATATATCAAATTCTTCTGGTACATGGGATTTTTCCTTTCATGAAAATAAACATAAAGTTATTTTGAAATCCTGACAGAGTTGTACCACAAACTCTGTTTGTTTTTTGTTTAGATTGTTTCATAAATTAAAAAGTGCTCAACCTTCTGAAAACAGGAACCTAACCTAAGCAGGCACATCTTCCCTCTTCATTTTGCTTTGTTTTAGTAAGTAGCTAATATCTCATTGTTTTATTACATAAAGTACGTATTTGAGAAAGTGTAATTCATATTTCTGCTGTTCCTATAGCCTACAACAACTTCAAACCCTTTCAGATATTGCATGGAGAGGGCCATTCCGAAGGTAAACATTTTCCTCTCTTCAGATTCCCTCTGGGGACCACAGAGACAGGCTCTCTGGGGCCAGGAAACTGCTGACTTAGCTCTCTAAGGAACTGGATTTTTATCCATAAAGTATAAAGGCAGTTTAGGGAAATCTGACTCACTAGTTAAAATTAATCCTTAAGAATACTTCTCTCAGTTGTTAGTATAAGGTAAATATTTTTCTTCAGTTAAGAAACTTGTAAAATCTTCAGAACTACTTTTTGAAAGAAATGGAATATTTTCTAATACAAAAATTAATTTCTGTAACAGGGAGTGATTATGAGAGGTATTTGCTAGGATTGGCAGACTAGCATTAAGCTCCTCAATTGAAGTTACGGAAAGGTTAAGAAGATATTTAGGAAAATAAAGATTTTTCAGTTTTACTTTGGCAGTACTAAAGCATTCTTGAGATCCAGTCAGTTGCTCGTCAGCCGAGGCAGCTCCAGACAATCTGCATCTGAGAAAGGTTCAAGTGGTGCTCTTTTATTTGAACTACTCTCTCTCTAATAAAGGTGCCTGCAAACTCCTATTGTCATTAGTGTTTCTCAAAGGCATAAATCAGCAGCCTGAGCCTATCCCTGGCCTCACATCAGACATTTCCCCTTTTAATGCAGTGTAATTTGTCAAGTAAACTATACATGGTGTCTTCCTGTAATAAGGATGTGTAACATGTTCTTTTCCAATCATGGATACATCTTTTTCTGTGATGTTTTTTGTCAAAGGGAGAACAGGTACTACTGGCAACCTCAAATAAAACAAAGGTTTTAATTCTTTTTTGTTCACAACATGCAACTGAATTTACAGTATCAAAAAAAAAAGATACTAATTTTTTCTATGTTCAAGAAAGCTGTAGATGTTATAATTTTTTCTCCTTTTTGCTTCTATCTCAAAACCTCTGGAAGAAATTAAAGGAGATATAGAACATGCATTTTTTTTTCCTTGATGGAAATCACTGGATAAAAAAGGAGTGAGGTCATTTAAATTCCAGGATAGATGTAAAGAGTTCATACCTCCTCCTTCTCACACCCTCCTCCCACTTCCCATTTACAGGTACACTTTGGACCTGTGGAATTGACACCTTTATTTTTTGCTACTGAGAGTTGCCTTCTTTCTGAACTTGGTGGCTACTCACCCAAAGTGTGGACATGAACAGGAGGCTGCTATTTGACACAGTATGCAACTATGCCATGGTTACAGAGCTGCATTGTCATATTTGAAATGCAGGCTAGCATTCCATTGGTTGCATTTATCGTAAAAGCCATACTGTGCTCTTCGAATAGCTCCTGAAAACAACTGCTATTTGGCAAAAGGGCAAGTACAGTGGATTCTACTCTTGTGGTATGAAACACTGAGTGGCAAATTCCATCAGAAGTCAGCACCTTGTAAGAGTGTAAAACCCTGGAAAGAGCTTGGCATTCAAGTGTTGTTGAATAGTCTGTTGATGGGAACACACTAACAGTTTAATTTGGACCCGATAAAATCTTACAAGGTTTGTGTTTTTGTCTTCTCTTGTATGTGCCCTTTTTGATCTTGCTAATAAAAATAAGGAAAGAAAACTGTAAAGAAAAAAGTACCTTACAAAAGTACGTGCTTGCACTGACTCAGGCACAATTAAGCTAGAACATGCCAGTCTTAACCTGCTGAGCTGTGTGTGGGTGTAACAGCATGAACAGAATTTGACACTCTCTACTGCCCGATACCACTGAAATATCTATGCAGAGTGATAAGCAGATAACAGATTGTCAGCCTTTTAGCTGAATTTCCTATTTTTGTTGGTATAAATCAGACTCTTACTTCCCCCCACGTCCCCCCCACCTTCTTGTTCTTCACCCTTTCCCTCTCCTTTCAGATATCCTGAATCCTTGCTGGAACCCTGCCAATTCCTTCGCCGCCTGTGTCATTCATCTCTTTTCATCCTTTCATTTTTTGGGCTTTGTCTCATGCCATCCTTCTCACCAGAGATCCAACTTCTTCTCTGCATGCAGGCATCACTGAGGGCATACATCCCTTCTTTCTTTCAGCTTTGCTGGAATCTCAACACATTGCCTCTGTGACACTTGCATCCTATGCTAGTCTGGGAAACGAGACTCCAGATTGAGACCATCCCCATGTCAGGTGCCCAGCTACTGCTCTGCATAATGCATACTTTGTTCACTGATGGTATTCTGATGGAGAGATAAGTAGCCTTCAAAAATGCTTAGGAGATGTTAGATTTCACAGGGACATTGTTTAAAACATATGGACCTTACCTGAGGGCCAACCAAGAAAGGCATGTGATTACTAATTTGTTTACATATATCTATTAACTTTTTTTTACTTTGTTGGAGAAATTGATACTCTTGCGAAGAGATATAGATAGGTACTGAAGAGGACTAAATTGTGCCTTTAGAGTAGTCCTGGGAGTTGGCTAAGTTGAAGATTGTATGTATATGTTCTAGAAGAAAATTTAGCCAATCCAATACTGGGATACTGATTTGCAACTTTAGCCAGTTTGAAGAGCAACAAAATTTGAAAACTATACTAAGGGCCAGATAAACTTCTCCATTTCCAAAAAGGGACAAATAAGAAGGAATGTTCCTTCCCTAATGCATAATTTTTCCTTTCTAGTGTAAAATATAGTAAATTACTCCCAACACAAACTAATCAACAAGAAGGCAACAATACTGTTAATGGTTTATAGTACTCAGTCTGAGATTACTCTGCCTTGTGGAAATATCAAAGTAATTTTGATTATGCTCAAAGGTTTAATATAGCTATTAGAACACTAGTATTTGTATTAGTACTATTTGCAGACCATTAGATTTAAGTTGATTCAGCACTAGAACTATGACTTATTCTTCCACTTGCATTTGTGAATTTATTTTGTTTAAGTTTGAGTAATTGAAGTCTTGTGGGAAGTAAAGTCATTGTTCATCTGCTTATTTCAATCTGTGCTGGGAAAGCCAATTTTCTCTTGTTAAATTATATTTCTAATGTTCAACAGGGATAGTTGCAGATACTTGCTGTCATGCCTTGCTTTCTTTGAAATACGTCTTAGCTGGCTCTCCAAGCTGTCTTATCACCCCCTGATGTTTCAGCAGCAAGATGATTCATTCAGAATGGTCTTACCCCATTTCTGACATCTCAAATCTGTGAGCGGAGATCATCTGAGAGGGTTCTGAAATTGATATTCTGTAATGTGGCTAATACAGAGCTGTTATCTAAGCAGAACAATAAGAATGGGGCAAATTTATTTTTTCTTAATGAGCTTACTGCTTTGAAGCTGCAATACCAAATCCATGTCCCCACTTCCTTTGGTACTACATTTTCCACGCCTGTGTTGCATGGCTCCTCAGATGCCATTACATACTAAGCCTAACCCTTCACTATAGAGGTGAGAAGGGCAAATCTTGACATGAATGTTCTATTAGAATACATGACACTTTTCTTGTTTACTGCGTTGGAAAAAAACAAACAAACAAACAACATTCTGCCAACCAGAAAACTCTTTCTTTGGCTTAAGCGCATCATTGAGGCCAGACAGCTTCGGAAACTTTTTATCAACTATCATATAACTGCAACCACCTTAAAAATAGGCAGAGCCAATGTAATTGTACAATATTACACCGTAAACCAGTAGGAAATTTTTCTCTTCTGAACAGTGGACAAGTCTGTGGTCCAGGTTTAATGAAAGAACAGAGCAGCTTTAATGAATGATAAAAAGTTGATCTCAGTCCCCTGAACTTAATGAATGGCTTTTTATCAGGCTTCTAAAGCACAGAATAAATGAACTGTCTTTGTTACTTTTTGATTGCTCAAAATGCTTTGCAGATTTTGAAAAAAAAAAAAAAAATTGTTGTTTTACCATAGCTTTAGAGCTGACCTTAAGCATTAATAAGCTTTATTTCAGAAAAACTTTGAATGGAAAAAGCTGATTGTGCAATGAAGCCCTGTGAATATTTAGGGATAGAGTGAGGATGTGCTTAGCTTCTTGTTATTTGGTTGCTTTCT
>VXBA01002394.1:0-68440 GCA_013399895.1 Serilophus lunatus | reverse complement strand
TTTTTTTTTTTTTTCCTTCAGATAAGCATTTAAGGTATATGAGATGGCATAGGCACTCTCTTAAGACATTTAAGGAGATATCATCTAAATCCCTTATTTTCTCAGGGTACTGAAGGAGAAAGTATTGATTGGTATATATTCTGGAATTCACATCCTATTTGTAGAATGCTAATAAAAAAATAAAAAGACTGTGGTCCCAGTAGAGTTTTAGCAAAAGTAATGGTAACAATAATGACTTTCCTACAAATGCTTTCACATGTTTGAAAAATTTCTGTTCTCTTTTAATAGCTATTACGCTTGTTACACTGACGTGTGTAGACTTAAAGGAAATTAAAATGAAAATATGTACAATGTTGTTGCATAATTTTTGTACTGTTTCTAGGGCTTCTTGATCTAGATTAACCCATTGTCATAGTGTTTAATTCTTTGCTCATGCCTGTATTGGTCAGCTGGAGACAATACCCCAAATTCAGATTCTCAAACTGACAAAAAATATTGAGAGGAATGTAGCTTTTTTGAAAAAAGTAGACAGTAGCCGTGAGATTTGCTGTATGCAAAGAGCTCTTAAAAGATCTGTCTGCAGCAAAAACCCCTGAACAGAGCTTAGGCAGATTTTGAACAGATCTTCTACTGCATGGGAATAAATTTCAAACACCCAATGAAAAATGTTCCTTGATCCTGCTCATCACAGGTCATTCTGTTTTATTTGTTTCACTGCTGTAGCCCAAAGACACTGTTTCCTCCTTCCTGAAATTATTTGAGTTAAATAGTTCAGATCTATTTTTGAATAAATTTATTTCATACTAAAGAAGAAGAGAAAATGTTTTGTGAAAAGATAAATTATTTTGCCATATTATTCCAAGGAGTAATTCTTCTAGGACACTCTCAGTGCCTGTTCTTGCAAGGGCTGGTTTCTGAGCTTGCATCAAAAAAACCCTAATTCTTCAGCTGGCTTGCTGTAATGCACAGATATATATTTTAATGCCTCAATTAATAATTCAGATTAATTCATAATAAGACTAAATATTAAGGAAAAGATTATAAAAATCAATATCAATAATTCAAGGTGTCTTTTTGGCTAGGAATGTAATTTCTCTGCAAATTATTAGGAAAGAAATAATTTACACAAACCTCTATCTTTACAATTTTACACTGACATAGTTATTATTATTGCTCAGATTGGCATGAGAATAATCATTAAATAGGTATTTAGTTACAGGCAGCTGTCTTGAAAATCCAATAATCTGTTGGATCAGTATCAGGTGTGTTGTCCCATTTGATAGAACTATCCTTCTTTATAATTTGGGAACCAAGAAACATTTTTCCTGGTCATAATAAATGTAGGTGTATGTCTGTACACATACACGTACACGTACGCATACGCATACACATGCACATATACAGATTTATATATGTACACATATGCTTATGCTCTTTAATTAGTCTAGTTTTTAGGAGGAAACAAGACAGATGCAAAAACAGAATCACAGAATCACGGAGTTGCTTGATGATTAAGTTTGACAAGGACTTTTAGAGATCCCCTGGTCCAAACCCCTGCTCCATCAAGGCCAGCTAAAGCAGATTGCCCAGGACCGTTGTCCAGATGGCTTTTCAGTATCTCCAAGGATGGGCACTCAGCAAAATCTTGGGGAAACCTGAGTCAGTGCTTGGTCAGGCACTGAAAAAATGTTTTCTGTTACTCAGATAGAGCCTTCTGTCTTTCCATGTGTGCCCACTGCCTCACCAGGCACCATTGAAAAGAGCCTGGCTCAGTCCTCTTAGCAATCTCCACCAGGTATTTCTCTTCTTTAGAATGAAAATCGCAGTACTCTCAGCCTTTGCTTTCAGGAGAGATGCTCCAGTTTCTTCATCATTTGGTGGCCCTTTGCTGGACTGTCTTCAGCTCAGATAGACACAGAGAGCTCTCAGCTGTGGAGCTCAGAGCTGGACACATTACTCCAGGTGTGGCCTCACAAGTGCTGAATAGATGTAAACACTCAGAAAAGCGCGGAGTAGAGTGGAGTGGATTGAGTAGATTCGAGGCAAGCTGAGTCAAGAGAAACACTAAACAACTGAGTTTGCATTGAGCAGAAACATTTCTTTTACATCTAGAATGAGGAATTTCACAAATGGGGTAACATTGGTTTATGTGTCTAATACCTAAACTTTTTTTACCACAAGGAAAATAAGTTATTTTTTAGAGACAAGAAAAGTAAATTGTTAAGGTACTAGAAGAATAGATAAATGCTGAACACTTATGTATGTTACTGTTCTTTTATAAATATGTGAAAGATGCATATCTGTGTTTCAATAGATATATCTTGAGGGAAGACTCACACTATTAGAATTTGACATAAACAAAGCAAAATTGTTCACTTTTTGCTTCCTGTTAACAACCAAAGCCCCCTTTAAGTTATTTTTCTTTTCCAGTGGATTTTGCACTGTTGACAAGTGGAAAGGGTTACAGTTCTATGCCTCCTGCTGGATATTTTGTTCATTGGCATCTGAGAACAGCCTCCAATGTGAAGGAATTGAAGAGCTTGCATAGATAATCTTTTCTGTAGTATATTTATGGTGACAGATTGAGAAGTCTCTTGCTATGCTGCTACTCCCAGTAACTCAGAATACTAAAGACCACTTACAAACCTGTTAAAATAACAAGACCTTGTTCCTCAATAAAAATAATAGTTTTATATATATAATAGTTTTATATATATATATATAAAATTCCACATTTTCCCCACATTGGTATAGCTCTTTGTTGAATTTCATTTGCCATTTCAATACTCAGTTATTGATTCTTGCAATGCTGCAGACAGTTCTCAGTGTCAGACACTGTCAACTTACTTCTCTCTTCCTATTCCATATCCCTTAAGAATATGTAGCTCTGTAATGCTCTGCTGGCAGTGGACTTCTGCTTTAAAACTGCATTGTCTATTTCCTTCACCCAGCATTTTGTCCTCCTGAGTCATTCTTTTTTCCTTTTATTCCTGAGAGGATCTTTTCCTTAAGAGCCTTTCTCGAGGGACCTTACTTTAAAAAAATTAAACAGAATAATAAGTTCAGAGAGTACCTTCTAGCATGAAATTGGATTTCAAGCGAGGGTTTAAGCACTCATCACTCAAAAACTCTTAACTTCCTCAAATCAACTATTTTTATAAGGTTAATGCAACATTAACATCCATGCCAATTTATTTTTTTTCAACAAATCACAAATATTTTGCTCATGTTCATCTTTAGCCTGGCATTAGCCAAGTAAAACTTATTTTATGTTGTGGTCAGATGCTCTTGTGTTTAATATGCATCCAATTCTTCTTCTGGGCAAATAAGAAAAACAGTGAAATAAGTTTAAAGGAGAAAGGGAACTGCTATAAACTTACTTCTTTGGGGTTTTTTTTTGTCCTGCTTCATTTTACAGTTTCTGTAAGTTAATTGATGTAGGAGTGGAGCAGAGTTGCATCATTGTCAAGCAAAACCATTCCATGTACTACTCCCGTGTTTTAGAGGCCGCAGTGCTGATAGTTCACTCAAGGCTCAGCAGGGGCTGGGGAGAAGTCCTGCCCTCCCCTCAGCGTCAGTAGAGCCGTCTGCCTGTGTGCTCCTGTTGCTGTGAGTGATTACATGACCATCTGCTGCAGACTGTCTTTGGGGAAGTACTACTTCACTATCTCTCACAGGGGCTTGGGTGGATGGCATCCTCCTAGCTCCCATAATTGCATGTAACTCAACAGTTATTCACAAACGCTGTACTATTTTTTTGAGGCGTCTGAAGTAGAAAGTTCAGTTATGGCCCTCTTTTCACATTACTGACAAAATAAAGTGACAAAAGGATGTGGAAGATTGTAAAGATGGCACACCAGGGATAGATACCTGAGAGTAGACCAAAAAAGTCTAGAACAAAGTAAGGAAATTGATGGAGAAGGGTGTGAAATTGGATGCGGGCACAAAAAGACAGGCAATACGAATAATTCTGGTAGTGCATGTTTTTGTATCTCTGCTTATTTTTCCACCATGCTTAATGTGCTATTTTTCAAGGGAAAATATAATGTTATGTGAAGTGGGATCACTGCGTGGTATTTACACATAAAATATTTTCTGGAAGTTTCATTTTTACCCACTTACACAGATTATTTCCTTTATTAGCAGAATCACAGAATATGCTGAGTTGAAAGAGACCTACAAAGATCATCAAGTCCAACTCCTGTCCCCCCACAGGATCATCCCCAGGAGTCGCATCGTGTACCTGAGGGTATCATCTAAAGGCTCCTTGAACTCTGTCAGGCTTGGTGGTCTCACCACTTCTTTGGGGATTCTGTTCCAGTGCCCCGCTACCCTCTGTGTGAAGAACTTTTTTCTAATACCTAGCCTAAGCCTCTCCTGAAACAGCTTCAGGCCATTCCCTTGGGTTCTGCTGCTGAGCACCACAGAGAAGAGATTAGTGTCCTCACTGCAATGACGTGTCCCCTCAGTCTCCTCTTCTTCAGGCTGAACAGACCAAGTGACCTCAGCCACTCCTCAGATGGCTTACCCTCAAGCCTATTCACCATTTTCCTTGCCCTCCTTTGGACACTCTCCAATAACTTAATATCTTATATTGTGGTGCCCCAAACTGCCACAATATTCAAGGTGAGGCTGCACCGGTGCAGAGCAGAGTGGGACAGTCACCTCCCTTGACCAGCTGGTGATGCTTTGCCTGATGCCAAGAAAACTTACAAATGCTACCAATCAGCTATGTCACGCAGAAAGAACTAGGAGAATGGAAAATATTTAGCAATTAAAAATTGAAAACTTTCTGTGGTTACCTCATGGGAATTTATTTTATACCCCAAAGAGATTGCCAGGTTTGTGCTGCTATATTTTTAAGCAAAGGTCTCATATATCACCCCTTCCTCATTTTTGCTGTCAGTTATGTATGCTGCATAGCAATTTTCAGTTATTTATTCAGCTTTAGCCACAGCATAAACATCTTTACCATCCATGTACAGTAATTGCAGTGGGGTGAGTACAGTTTTGCTAAAATATCCCGAAGTGGAGAGATGCTGGCAGTGCTTTATAAAGAAAAGAAACTGTGCTGTATTCACTACAACTACTTATTGTTCAAGTCTCACCTTTTCATATTTTTCTATTGTTTGTGTTTATTTTTAGCATTTTCTTTCAGGATGCTCAAATCGTAGCTTTGGTTTTGTCTTACACCTTCTGACCCATGATCTCCCCTGGCACAGAGATGAGGCTGACAGGTTGCTGATTCCTGGGGTCCTCCATTCTACTCTTTTGAAAGATAGGTACAATGTTTCTCTTTTTCCAGTTACCAAGGTCCTCATCTGATTGCTTTGACTTTTCAAATATCATGGAGAGTGGCTTGGCACTTCTTTCAGGACTCTGTGATGCATCTCAGTGGGCCCCATAGACATATGTACATTCATGTTCCTCAGGTGATCATGAACCTGAACTTTACTTCCAGCGTGAAGCACTTTGCTCCACTAGTCCCCATCTACTCAAGAGGTTGTGGTAAGAGAGGTTGCCATGGAAGGCTGAAGCCTGTTACTGAATGGAAGGAGGGCCATGGTAACAGAGGCCAGAGAGAAGACAGAATTACTGAATGTGTTCTGTGTATCAGTCTTCACTGACATGACCCACCCTCAGGAATCTCTGACCCAAGAGACAGGGTAAAGGAATGTTGAAAGGAAGTCTTTCTCTTGGACAAGGAGGATTGGGTTAGAGAACACCTAGGTAAACCTGAGATCCACAAATTCATGGGCTCTGGTGGGATGCATCCATGAGGGCTGAGAGAGCTGACAGACACTATAGCTAGGATGCTTATGATCATCTTTGAAAGATCATGACAATCAGGAGTGATGTCTGAGGACTGGATGAAAGAAAATGTCACCCTGACCAAGAAGGAGGACCCAGAAAACTACCCGCCAGTCAGCCTCATAAAAGGTGATGGAGTGCCTGATTCTGACCTCATTCTCGTCTGTATCCACATGGATGACAAGAAGGTGGCTAGCAGTAGTCAGGATGTATTCATTGTAGGTAAATCATGCTTGATAAAGCATGCCTGATTGCCTTCTACAATGAAACAACTACATGGATGGACTGGGGGAGAGCTGTGGATATTTTTACCTTTATTCAGCAAGGCTTTCAACACTGTCTCTCACAACACTCTCATAGGCAAACTCAGGAAATGTGGCCTGGATGAGTGGACAGTGAGGTGGGTTGAGAACAAGATTGATAGCAGGTCTCATAGGGTCATAATAATTTGGTCTGATTACACACAGGGTCTAGTTGGAGGCCTGTCACTAGTGGTGTCCCCCAAATGGTGTCAATACTGGGACCAGTATTGTTTTACTTATACACCAATGACTTGGATGAAGGGGTAGATGCCTCCTTATTGAGTTCACTGATGACACAAAGCTGGGAGGAGTGTCTGATACCCTTGAGTGCTGTGTAGCCCTTCAGAAGGACCTTGACAAGCTGGAGAGATGGGCAGAGAAGAACTTCAATAGAGAAGAACTTCAACAAAGGCAAATGCAGGGTCCTGCACCTGGGGAGGAACAACCTCAGGCATCAGTACAAGATAGGGACTTACCTACTGGAAAGCAGCTCTGTGGGGAAGGACCTGGGGGTCCTGGAGGACAACAAGCTGTCCATAAGCCAGCAGTGTGTCTTTGTGGCCAAGGTCAATGGTGTCCTGGGATGCATTAGGAAAAGCACTGCCAACAAAGCAGAGGAGATGATCCTACCCCTTCTACTCAGCCCTAGTGAAGCCACATCTGAAGTATTGTGTCCAGTTCTGAGCTCCTCAGTGCAAGAGACAGGGAGCTCCTGGAGTCAGTCCAGCAGAGAGTGACAATGATGAATAGGGGTTGGAGCATCTCTTTTATGAGGAAAGTTTGATTTGTTCAATCTCAAAAAGAGATGACTAAGAAGGAGACTCACCGATGTATAAAAGTGTCTGAAGAACGGGTGTCAAGAGGATGGAGCCAGGCTCTGCTCGGTGGCACAAAGTAATAGAACAAGAGGCAACTGGCAAAATCTGATGTACAGGAAATTCTACCAAATATGAAGAAGAGCTTCTTTATTGTGTGGGTGACTGAGCACTGAAACAGATCACTCAGAGAGGTTTTGGAGACTCCCTCACTGGAGATATTAAAGAATTGTCTGGATGCAATTCTGTACCATGTGCTCTAGGATGACTCTGCTTGAGCAGGTAGGTTGGACCAGATAACCCACTGTGGTCCCTTCCAACCCTGCCTGTTCTGTGATTCTGTGATTCTATGAAAACAGTTGTTGAGTACCTCAGTCTTTTTCTCATCCATTTATACCAGCATTCCAGCATGTTTATCAGCATGGGTACACATATTTTGACCTTCCTTTTCTGGTTAACATACATGTAGAAGCCCATCTTGTTGTTCTTCGTATCCCTTGCCAAGTTCAGTTTCAGCTTTTCTTTGGCCTTCCTCACCCCGTCCCTACACAACCAAACTTCATCTCTCTACTCTTCCCAGGTTACCTTTCCTTGTTTTGCCCACCTGTGCGTTTGCTTGTTTTCCTGTAGTTTGACCAGCGGTTCCCAAGTCAACTGTTCCAGTCTCTTGCCTTCCTTGCCTTGGTGTTTTCCAGTTCTTCTCACAGTCCTAGTCATCTGCTTCAGCAATCCAAATTTCTCACCCCCTTTCCTGACTCTGTCCTGCCTTGGCTTCTCTTTGCCTTGTATCCACTGGTCACTTTTTGCCCATCATCTTTTTTGCCTCACTCTCCTTGCATGAGTAGATCTCCTCATATACTACCAGTCTTGGATCTTTCTCCACAAGGTCTTTTCTTCCTCTTCTTATTCCTAATACCAGACTATTGTCCGGTGTCTATCCCCTTCTCATCTCTCCTTCCTCTGATTTCTCCACTGTCTTCCATTCTCTCCCATTTCATTTTTCTTCCTGTTCATAGCTTCCTTGATGATCTATTCAAAGTATAAAATATGAGTACTGTGATAATGTGAACTTTGAGCTTTCAAAAATGTGACTAAAAATATTTTTTAAAAAATTGTGTTTCCAATTATTTCTGTGTGTCTCTGTGTCCATAGCCTTTGCAGTATATTTTGTTTGTGGGCTAGTGCTTTTCTGCACATACGGAGTGCTAGAAGTATGGACACTTAGAAAATGGAAGCAGATATTCTCGTACAATATCTTGATTCCAGCCGCTGAGGTTTCAGAAAGTCTATCAAATGTGTCTAACTCTTACAATGAATTATGTAACTTGGCACTAATAAGCTGATAGTACGCTATCAGTAGTGCAGATCTAACAGCTCTGAATTATTCTCACTCTTTAAGGCAGACGTACTGAGGTGTGGGTTCCTTTGCATCATGTATTTAGGAACTGAAAACAGAACAGCATGGTTGTGATGTCTGTATTAAATAATGAGGCAGAACACAGTCCTCTAGAGCAATAGGTTTCCCACTGTGTTGAGTCACTAAGCAAGCTGTCACTGTTGATGATGCACTCTTATTTTTAGAAATCCTTCAATGAAAGTCAAGCTAAACCCTACGATGCCATATTTTACATTGCTGAAGTTGTTGTGATGCCAGGTTTCATTATTATTGATGTTAAACACTTAAAGAATATTTCTGGGTTATGCAAAAGGTCTTCACGCATTTCAATGATTTATGAAGCAAATAGGCTTACTAGATGTCTGTGAAGTGCCACTGATGGATTCAGTGGCACTGAATGCAGCAGTAAGCACCCATTACAGCACCTAGAACACAGTTTCTAACTGGTTTTTGTTCCATTAACAAGTTGTGAAAGAGACTTGATGATGCTTTTAGCTGAGAAATATTTTAGAATGTAATGGGGCTTTTTGAAGAATAATTCTATCTGAAAAAGCATAGAAAATGACAAACGGCTTCAAGAAAAAAGAAACTGCATTGTGTTACTATTCTGTGAACCCTGGCTGTATCATACGGCATCTTAAGATAATAATATGATTTCTCAAGATAAATTGCCACAGCCTTTTACCTATATACTCCCTAAAGAGGCTTTTGTTTCTACCACGCTAGCTTCAAGTATGAAGAGACTTTTCTACTGTCATCCCCTGATCCACATTTTTTCCCTGCTTCTAGATTACAGTATTCATCTTAATTATCTTTAGTGATCTAGAAGTGAGACATCTAAGTTTCATCTAGAGTTGGTGGATAGAGCCATGCATTTCTAAAGGGGATTAGTCCCAAGTGTATTAGTGATAGCCAAGGGAAAAGTTTTCATTGTCATTTTCACATTTAAAGCTATGAAATGGAAGAGATACTACAAGATCCTAACCAGGCTGAACCCTGGTTTTCTCGACATTTTGGTATTTTTTAGGATGGTTGATAATAGGTTGCTTCTTACACTGTCTTTCACTCAAATGAAGGTATATTATTGTTAAAACAGTTGTAAGAGCTTTAGCATCCCCAGGTTGCTTCAGAAAGTTGAAACATTTGATTGATGAATCAAGACGAGAAACAAAGTAACCCTTCCCACACAATCCTGCCACAAAACTCCCCAAACCTACAAACAAAACTCCAACTACCTAAATAAAACAACAGCTATAATTTTTTTTTTATAGAGCACAGTTATCAGAATATCATAGTTTTGTCAGTCTTGACTGTGTTCAAGTTCTAGTTGAATACCAAGGTATGTAGTATATATCATTCATCACTATAGATAGAGATATATTTTTAGATAGATAGATATAAACATCATCCATTATAAAATATGTATACAGTTTTTTATATACATGGAGGAGGGACAAGATGTTTAAATATGGAAGAAACACCTGTTTAAACTGCTTTTAGCAAATTTGTATGCCTAATTTGTCATACTTGAAAACTGGGAATATGTAAAATTATGGGTATTCAGTAAAGCAAAGTCAAATATACTGTGCCCTGAAATTTTGAACTCTTTTTTGTAAAAGATTGAAAAAAATCCTATGGTTAAATTAGGAATGATCTTAAGACAGTGACTGCCAAGTAAGATGTGAATCCAAAGACTGAATTTTGTTATACTCATGTATCATACTTTATAGAACTCTGTAAACTTGCATAACCACGAACTGTTATATTTCATGTTAGAGTACTAAAATACATGGAAGATAATAAACTTTGCATAGATTATAAAAAAATCTTTCGACAAAATAACAGGTCCTGAGGTCTTATTGTCATCTTATTTCCCAGAACAATTAAGATAAAACATGGTCTCAGACCAATCCTAAAGCATGTGAATTTTCTTTCTCCTCTGTAGCAGTGGAGTTATAATACACTGTAGAGTTAAGCCTGGGGCAAACCCATACTGATGTTTAGAAGAATACAGGGTGTGATAAAGTACTGGATAAGCGCCTTACAGCTTCTGAGTGTTGAATCCTTAAGTAAAGTGAGATGGGACATGTTTTTCAGTCCCTGTAAAGCTTCTTGAGACCTAATTTCCAATTACTTGGCTACCAGACGAGGCAAAAATATTTAATTTTTAAGAGATAATAACTGGAATAGCTAATAATCTGATTATTAAAGTACTGAGCTAAAAAGCGATGGTCATTGGTAGAAGTCACTTGTTTGAATTAGTGGAGTCTTAAGCTGAAGCAGAAGGTCTCCTTCCTGAGGTTGCTTGCTCTTTGGTAGCATATTTTTCCATTGCTTTAGACTTTTTCACATTTTTTGTGGTCAAGGGGCAGGACGAGAAGAGGAAGCAGAGAAAATGTCTTTAGTTCTGTTTTTGAACCAAATGCTATTCATACAAAGGTATTGGTGCATGGCAAGAGTGAAAATGAGAAGAATGAGAGAATGGCAATCATTTAGATGTCAGAAAAAGAAAATGCACTTAAAAATTTAAATCAGTATATTGATAACAAGAATTTAAGGGCTGTATTTTCATAAATAGCATCTAAACCATTGCAAACTTAATATTTTGAGTAGGTGGCAATGGTGATGCATGTAACTGTGTAAGTGCTGGTCAAAATCCTTTTCACCCGTGATTTGATTGATAAAAGTGGATAAAATAATGCTGTCCTGTTTTTCCATGAAAACTTAGCATGTCATGAAAATAAATCCAAAAGCCAATCAAGTAGTAAAAAAATTCGGTTGCAAACCTAATATATCTGAAGCCTGTTCTGGGTTTCCTTATCAAGCTCTTGTTTGCAAATACAGGTCTTACAAACTGGAAGTCATCTGTAAATTTGGTCAACAACTAGTCCCAGTACTGTAAAACACCATTGGAGGTGATGAGATACACAAAGTCATAACTGTGAAGTTGTCTCATTCTGCTTTCTCATGTCAGTGCACGTAGATGTTTATAATTCCTGTCTTACAAATGCTTTCATAACTCCTGATAGTTTCATCCTTTTTAACTTTATGTATGAAAATTTGCAAGAAGTTCAGGTCTCTCTCTCCTTTTCTCTCTTGAAAGCTTGCCAAAAATCCAACCACCACCTAGGCTATTAGTGCATTATTCTGTATTTGTCTACCTTCATGCCAATTTTAAAATCCTTTTCATTTGCACCTTTTATAACTAATGGATGATACTTTGGGGAAAATTACAGTGACATTTGCAAAATGATGCCACTTTAAAAGACAGTGTTATTCATCAATTGAACATAGTGCA
This sequence comes from Serilophus lunatus, assembly GCA_013399895.1. Lineage (NCBI taxonomy): Eukaryota > Metazoa > Chordata > Aves > Passeriformes > Eurylaimidae > Serilophus > Serilophus lunatus. The sequence goes on along the minus strand of VXBA01002394.1, from coordinate 56,818 downwards.
AAAATAAACAATATATTTACAGGGGAAAAAAAAAGAAGGTTAATGTATGCTCAGCTTAACTTCATCAGAGGCACAAGATGACATAAGGTGATGCTTTTTATTCCTTACAGGATGGTAGAACTTTTACCAGGTTTCAAAGGATCAACCTGGACTCAGGCTGCTGGTGCTGAAAGCTCATTCATCAAGACATCATGACTGAGAAAAACACTTGGCAGTTCATTGACTTGAGTGGGTTGTTACATCCTGTTGACTTTAATAAAACTTGGTCACCTGTTTACAGCTTGTGTATGAAACCTTTTCTGAACTAGGATCTTAAGATTGCATGGAGAGGCTCTTTGTAGTTAGTAAGTCCTGGTAGGAAGTAATTTAGTCTTCCAATACAAGTTGGCTCTTGCCTTTAATTTGTAGCTTTTTCCGCTGTCATTCATTGGTACAAAAGTTGTATCTGTGGTGGGTAGACTTTTAAAAGTACATGTATGGCAATTCTGATTTTAAATAGCTATGAAGAGACATTTGCAAATTACGATTAAACCAGTATAAAAAAGAACTTATTGAACTTTGACAAAAGTTTCTTCAGAAGCTACTAAAATGCAGAAACATTCTTCTACATTGCATTGTATTTCTCCCTCACCAGATCTGGCCTGGTATTCAAAGGAAACCTGCAATGCAGCCAGAGTTGGTGTGGACAGAATCCCTCCAAAGTGGCATGACGGGAGAGAAAAGGGCTGTGTATTCTGCAACTGTGTCTTGTAGTGCAGGACCTTACATCATTCATGATGCAAGTCAGTAGCAGTTTAGAAATTGCTTTTCTAACTTTTCACCAACCATTCTACTATATCTGGGTTTTCAAGTGGTTGTTAAGGCATTGAGCTCAAAGTTGGCAAACTCTTTAAAAATTTTAATGCTGGCTTTCCTCAATGGTCTGTGATAAGGTAAATGTGCAGAGTTATGCCCTTCCTATGAAAAAGACAGCTAGAAAATGTTTTGTTTAAATTCAGAAAGAGCTGCAGAAAGATTTGGGGTTTGAAAGATTAGGTAATGAATAAGAAAAATAGATGCAGATGAAATACAGCTTCCTATTCAGGGTGTATTTCAAGGAATCATTAATCCACCTGAATATGATCATGAGTTATGATCACAGTATTGTACTAGAATGTCTCAAAAAGAGTATTTAGATATACTTGCGCAGTTAAATATGGTAATATCATAAAATATTGATTATTTAGCACACATTATGCAGCAGACTATCCAGACCTTATTTTCCATGAGGAAGACAATGCAGAAATTAATCTTTCTGTGGCTTAGCTTTATTTGTGCTTATGTATTTTTAGGGCAGAACATAAAAATATTTTCATTTAGAGATAATTCATAGTCAGAACTGAATTATGAATTCTTAGTTTGTACAAGTGCCTTCTATGACCACATTTAAAACAGGTCAAGTTTTCTTCTTTCTTTTTTGATAATAAAGGACTGAAACTGGTAGTAAAGCAGCACTTGGATTATAAAATCTAGTGACTAATTTTAGAATTTTGACCTTCTGAATTACATGCTTATATCATTAGGAATTAATTAGGTAGTAAATGAGGTGAATCTTCAAATCAAAGCTTACACTCTATTTTTTTAAAATTTTCTTTTACTTATAGAATTACAGAGGCAGTTAATGGCAGTAATTGCTGAGGGTTTGCTACCATAAAAAGTAGTTCTCTTGTGCAACCTCTTCCGTAGTTTATGCACTTTTAGAAAAAAATATTCCATTAAGTAAAAAATTACTGTACCAGACCTGAACATAATCCCATTATCTTGCTCTGCAAATGCAAAAGGACAACATGCAAAATACAGCACCGACAGAGCTGAACTGAATTCCACACAGATGTATTCAACCTAATCTAGAAAGGAGCGGTCCGGAAAACTGGCACACCTAGGAATGGAAGTATATATCAAATGTGGATATTTTTACTGTTGAAGTATCCACATTTAATAGCATAGTGTATTAAAATATGGAGTGGATGCATCTGTGATAATTCACATAATGTACGAGTGTAGAAAATGTTGCATTTCTTATTGCTTGATGTTTTGGGTAGAATTTCATATGTATTGAAGCTATTTGTAACAAAAATCACATTGATTTGGGAGGTGAAACCCAGAATAGTTCTCAGGGTCTCTCATTCTGCGGAGCAGTTGCACCTTCTTCGGCCTTAACTTTCCTACACAGACAGGTTCAGACTAGTTTTCAGATAGCAGGGTTAAAGCAGAGCTAAGCTGTCCAGGTCTATCCCACCCCATTCCACAGATGCGTACCTTCATGGACTCTTACAATGTGACCGATTCCTGAGTTACATCTATGCCTCTGCGGCACTGTTTTCCAAACACTGCCAAGTGCAAGAGCTGGCTTGAGTGTGGTGATACTTCGCTTTGAAATACAGAAACAGGAATTGGGATAGACAGAACCATAAAGAAGTCTGACAGTACATAATTCTAACATTTGTCTAACCTCTTACTAAAAAGTCTTCCGATGATGGAAGCTCCACTAGTCTCCATACCCCTTTATTTCAGCCTTTAGCAATTTTTAATATTATAGAATTTTTCATAATATGTGTCTTGATTTCTCCTTGTTGCATTTTAATCCTGTTATTTTGCATCATGTAGACCTTATTTTATTCCTATTTACAGTAGCCTTCTATACCTGAAGATTCTTATTATGACTCGTATCTGCTTATTTTCTTCCATAAATAAATGTCCCCATTTCTTGCTGTCTCTCTTCATAGAATAAGTTTTCAAATCTTGCATCATTGTTATTGCTATCCTATTGAATCTTGTATTTACCACATCTTTCTTGACGCATGTACTGCAAAACTAGTATCTCACTGTTCCCAGAGCTGACTTCTATCTGCAGTCTTAACAGGCATCAGTAGAGCAGAAAAGATGCATCAAGGCACTTGTGTTGATATGTAGAAACCTGTTTCCATTGATACATGCCAGTATATTTCTTGAATTTTTCACAATAGGAGAGATTTTTTGACTTGTGTTATCCTCATGATGTGCTGCAACCTATGAAGTCTTTTCTGAAAAGCTACTGTCAGATGTTTCTTCTCCCTCTTCTGAGTGGAGATGATTGTCTTTTTTGTATGTTTTTGTCTAGATTTCATGCCTGAAATTATTCCAGTTTCTAAATGAGTTTTTGAATTACAGTGCTGTCTTCTTCTTACTGTAGCTGTAAGGTTAGTGTGACCACCAGGTCACAAAAGTATTCAGGTTCCAACACATTACTGGAAGTAGGATGTCATACTGACTTCAGAACAGCTCCCTGTGAGGTCCACTCCTCCACTCTGGGAATAAAGCAGGTTGTGATTCTCTTGAGTCACATTCTTTGAACAGTTTTGTAACCACTTTACAGTAATTTTGTAGTGTGAGTCTTTGCTGATTTTGCCTATGAGGAAGCCCTGTTAAAGTTTGTCAAATACTTACTAAAATCAGTACACAGAGCACTGACTTCTTTTCCCCATCCACATGCACTATTTTCCTTTCACAGAAGGAAATTAGTCTGACATGATTTATTCTTAATAAATCTCTTCTGGCTGTTAGTTATTTCCTTTTTATCTTCCAGAGTGTTTGGTTGATTATTAATTCTGAGGGTTTTTTGCAGTTAAATTAACTTACCTGTACTTTCTTGTCTCCTCTTTTCATGGACAGTGTTCTGGCATTACATTCTGATATGAGGAGTAAGATATATATGGATGCTGCTATTATGGGTGGAACTACAGCTGGATCAGCCATCCAGCCCTGACAGACGTTGGCATTGCTGATTTCAGCCCCTCTGCAAAGACTCAAGACATTGCAGCTGCACCAACTTACTTATGTCCCATCAATACACTCTCCTATGGTATTTAAAGGATCAGAATTCCACTGGGAAGATATTTCAGAAATGTTATTCTGCAGTTGAGGGGAAAGATCTGGATTTTTAAGGCGGGTGTTATTTCAGGATTATTTATTTTATAGCCTGGGCTTAGTGGATAGCTGTGTGTTGAAGAGGGTGCAGGACAGGAACCTAAACTTAAGTAGTAGAGAAAAAAAATTTTTTGAATCCTTATCCTCCGTGCCTTGAAAAAAGACAGAAGTGACTTGTTTTGAGGGAAGTAAAATATCAGAATAAAGCATAAAATTAAAAAAAAAAATTCTAGGCATTTATTTCAATGATATCTTTGTCCCAACACCACTGAGTGTCAGAAGAGAGTTAGGTCAGGTGTGCTCCTGCTGACTTTTGTGAGCAGGTAGAAAAAAGAGAACAAGTAAGTGCAATTTCTTCTCTCCCCTCCTCCTCTCTTCTACAAGGCAAATACAACTGACACAGATGTAGAAGCTTTTAAACTTTTTTGGGCCGACTCCAGTCATGACCTGCTGTAGATTAGCAGTGGCACATTCCATTAACTGTTCATGTGTAACCTGAAAGCTGAGAGCTATTTTGCCATTCTCAGCTGGGATTTCAGAGTTCAGCACTGGAAGCTCTTTATTGGCTTCTGACACCACTCGCCATATATTTGGACAGTGTTGTTCCTACTCACAAATTGGGCAGACTGTTTGACTAGGGCAGAGATGCCAGGTGGGGATGAGTAGCTTGTGTATTACTACAAAGATTGTTGTATTTTCTTCAGGAAAAACAAAATCTTCTGTTGACTTTTTTTACCCAGTAACATCACTCACTTTGGTGACTAAGCCTTATTGTAACAACAGGAAACATTTTGGAAAAAAGTTAACTGGAAAGAGCTTGAATCTGTGAAGAGCTATGGCTGACAAACTTCTTCTAGTGTGATAGATATAGGAATATTCTTCAGGATTATTTGGGATATCATCACATGCTTGTAAAAATAATGTCATAGAAATAGGTTTCTCTGCACTGATGACAATCCTCTATAGTACAGTATATTTTATACCACCAGGAAAAGATCAAAGTTTCCAAAGCGTGGGGACCTAATTCACTGTGGATTCCAGTTCAACCTGACCTACCTGGAGCTGATGCCACTGGCAAAAATACTGGCTGTGTCACTGCCTAGAAACACCTTTAAAATCATGTCTTAGTATGCCTATTATGGTATCCCCTGTGCCACCCTGGTGTTAGTTCTTGCTCCAGTCTAATAACTCCCAGAGATGCTGTGCAAATGCTCATCCATTTCTGCAGTCCTGACATTTTCCTGAATATTGTGATTTTAGCAGGTATCTTTAGATAACTTTTGAAATTGCTCTTTGATGGGTCAATAGTAGTAGGATGTCATCTGCATGAGACATCTGCCCTGTGTGGGCCTGACATCCTACTGACATTGACCCATATACAGGAAGGCACATACTGATGCTTTGAAAGAAAGTAATTTTGCATCCATTCCTGTTTCTATCTCCCTTTATTGATTGCTTCCCTAAAGCTTGCTCGTAAGCAATTGAGTGGATACTCACTGACTGAAACTGACTGATTGGATTTTAAGAGTATAAAGGGGAAGGATGTAACTGATAAAAAGTAAGGCAAAAGTGTAACACCAACACTAGTTTGTAAGCAGGAAAGTCAGGAAGGTGCAGCAGGGGCCATGTGTGTTCTCTTGCTCCAAGGTGGTAAAGATAAACATTTGGGATGAGGAAAGACTGTTTCTTCTGATTCCTGCTGCCAGGTGGAAAAAAGAGTAAAACTGTGAGTTATGCTGTCAACAAGAGGTCATCAACAGCCACTGGTGCTATTTAGAGCCTATGGATAGGGTTATGTATGTTCATAGAAAAAGAGCAGGAGGAGCAAAAAGAAATAGAGATGACAAGGAGATACCAGAAGAAGGAAAAAGATTAGAACAGCTATTTAAGATAGGGATGATTAACAAGTGCGATGAGGACTGGGAATGTGCGAAGTGGGACATTTAAATGGAGCACTGGGACTGCAAAGCATTTCATCTGACCAGTAAACATGTAGCTGACTAGTCGGTTGGTCAGCCTACTTGAAGACATTACTCTGTGTTGTGAAGAGAATGAAGGTGCAGACTCAGCTTGGGTCTCTCAATGCATTTCAGGTCAAGTACAGAACAAACTCTGCCATAATCATACTGTTGTAGCCCCCAAACTGTTAATTGCCTATAAATGTGGCCTCTGAGAACATATGTTGGACAGTTAATCTCTACAACATTTTTTCAGTGTTTTAACATGCAAATTACCAGGAAACATGATGATCTGGTTCTTCAATTCCTGCACTCTCATTGACTCCATTTGTATTCATAATGAGTCTATGAAACTATATTCACATTCAATCCTGGGGCAGTTTCATAGACCTCATGGAATTTTTGTCACAGATTTTTTTTTTTTTGTGGAAAATATGTTGATAATTGTCTCATATTAATACCTAACCCTGATTCTGCAGCAGATTCATGTGCAGAGATGGCAAACACTATGGATACTGGACATCAGGTATGTTCTGAGCAGTATGAAGCAAAAAGAAAAGATTGTACAGGGTTTTCTTTTCTTAGTAAGCAAGATTCTTTCCAGTAATCATCTAAACAGAGGTGCTATTCATTTCACATTTTCTGCAGGAAAGTGTTAATATAGTAATGCTTTGTGATCATGTGTTAGTTATTATGTTCATAATACTGTCTTAGTTGTAATGTCCATTAATACAGCAGGAAAATACAGTGTGTTAATGTGTGTTCCTTCAAGATTAGCTACAGAAAGGCAAAGTAAAACTCTATTAAATTTGTAAAATTTGAGCATAGAAAAGGAATAATTTTAACAGGTTTGTTCCATTAATGGTTCTTTGTTTAAGACGGCTTCATAGTATCATATATTTTCTGATTCCACACTCAGAATTTTTTTCCCGTGGACACATCTGTTTCCTTGACAGGTTGTGTTACTATAAGTCACAAGGTTTTTCACATTATCTGCAGGATTTTCTTACAAATTATACATGCGGAGTGCTTTGAATATGTATTGGAATTTTACACTGAATCCAAACTTGCCAGTGTACCACAATAGTTCAGTACAGGTCATGAGTGTAACAGAGGACAAAGTATCACAGCTGTTGCTTCTCCTTCACCCATTTTTTCTCTCAACAGCACACCCCAAATCTCCAATAGCAAGGAACTCCATCTCACTCTCTATTTCTTGGACTGGCTACAGAAGCAGAGGTTGTTTTGAGCTTTCTCTATCCAGCATCATCCATTTTTGTGCTGCACTGACTACCCCCTTTACAGGGTCTGCTGTTACTGCAGACTTGGATGGATGTTTGAGTTGAAGCAGTGCATACTAGCATGGAAAAGGTGTTATTTTAGTGTAGTATTTTAAAACTGCACTCACTGGAGGAAGAGGGTGCAAGTCCATTCAATTCCCTGCCAGCAGAGGAGGATTCCCAGCGCTCGGGGGCAGAGGAAGGGGTTATGATGCCAGAGAAGCAAGTCCAGTTCCTATCTGTTCAGTCTCTTTTAGCACTGAGAAAAGAGAAGAAAGCTGAAGTTGTCTTTTAGGGGTCACATATGGTTTCTGCTGCTGAAGCTGTTTGGGATCTTTTTTTGATCCCTGTTGGTGTGAACCATAGAGCCTGTGATGTTTATAGGTATTTGCTCTTGGAAAATTTGCACGTTAGAAGTTCATAGACGTTTCCATATCCTGTAGTAAGTGTTCATTTCTATTCTTTCCAAAAAATTAATTCCTAGCTTGCTGCAGCACAGTCCATCAAATTCTTAATACAGAGGTGAATGGATGGTAGTCTCATTTTCATCCAAACAATTGTAAGCCTGCATTTGGCTAGCAGTTATGCTTGTTGGATGAAGCATGACTGCTCAGTATTCAGTTTGTTTGCTATTACTAGCAAACAATATGCTGGCAAGTGTTTACACTTTCCTTCTCTTGCCTTTTTTTTTGTGCCATACACAACTAAGCATGGGCAATGAGTGTCCAGACTGTATATGCTAATTTCTGTATAGACCTAGATGTTAAAGTTTAAAAGGCGAGCAAGTCATTTGAGGTCATGCTGTTATCATTTGCTACGCTCTCTGCACTGGTTAGATTTTGTTTAAAGTTGCTGAAGAACATTTGCAGCTGACTTTTTCCCTTTACATCTCACTCTTTTGTTTTCCCATTTAAATTAATTTATCTCTCTGGTGACGTTAAAGGGAAATAACCAGGTAGGCATAATTTTCCTGCACAGTAAAGTAGTGGAGAGCCTGGGAATGCAATGGAATTTGGCTTCTGAGCACATTCCTCAGTTCCTTTGTAAGTCTCTGTCTATATTAATGTATTGCTGCACTTTGCAGAATAATATACTCACATGGGCTTCATAGTCAGCTTTCCCTCTTCATTCTGAGGACCAACATGTTAGTTTTTCAACAGCTGTAATCAGGAAAATAAGAGCTTTAGAGTTTGCTTCAAACCCTGTATCTCTAGGCAATCTGCTGCTAGAAAGCTACTCACAGAGTTAGCATGAAACTATTCTAATTCTGTATTAATTGCTGTAATTAGTTTTTTTGCGTCATGATCAGATCAAGGAAGCCTACAGAGAAAAAAAAAAAAAAGAACGCTCTTTATCCACAACTCTCCTAAAATGAGGCTTAGTACTGCCATCAAAGGCAAAGGCAATGCAAGTCAAATGTTCCCAGCTGGGCAAAAGCCCTCATCTTCAGAGATGTCAGGGGCAGTTTGGTTCCAGTTAAGCTGGAGTCATTCTCAGCATGCTGTCCTGCATGCAGGCCTTTTGGTTATTTTTGCCCCAACAGCATCTTTTTGGTTTCCCTGGTTTGCTTATATCTTTCAATTTGGGAGGTTTTTTTGGTCTTTGCTACTTACAGGCAGGCTTGATTTCCTTACGTGATCCCATATGGGTGCGAGGTACCTGTGAAGAATGGTACCCCTCAGGTTTCTCCTGACCAATTTGGAGTGGAAAACTGACTGTTCACAAAAGCACCTGGTTGAAATCTGGGGAAGTTCCCTGTCTGAGTCTTAGGCTTGTATCATTCCCTGTGATGGAGGATGAGCATTCATTTATAGTGCTCTTTCCCTTTACACAGCTGTTGTTTGCTATTTCCCCGTTATTAAATACTTGCATAAGGAAAGAAATATAAAAATGCTGATACTTGCCATTAACTATTTTTGATGCAACAACTAAGTCTGCCAACTGCATGAAGTGAATGCATTTTGTTAAGCACATCAAAAATGCATTTGTAAGAAAAGGCTCATTGGGTCAAATAAAAAGGACGTAGAGTACAGTGGTAGCAAAGTACCTTGGTTTCCCATCCATAAAGTGTTTTTCTTTCTTTGGTTCTTTGTGTGCTTGAATTATTTAGACTGTAAACTTTTTATGATGCGAACTCACTCTTAATTACAACGTCTTTATACAACGGCCACCCATCAGCCAGCCATCAACAAAGAATTCTTTCCCACCCACTCATTTCTCTTGCAGTTCACCCCTTCCTGGGCTTGTATTCTCACCTACATGTGATGTCTTCTACATGGCAGCCTTTCTGCATCCTGTTCCTTTCCATTCTTTCTCTCTCCTCCAACTTGACCTTCTCCAGATGGTGCATCTATAGGAAAAGGAACAGATTTAGAAATGGTTTGTTTTCTTTCAATGGGAATTAAGCTGCATTAGCTTTTCACCAATGCTTTAATTTGGAAGCAGACTAATCTGCTAGACCTGGGCAAGAAACCATGTTTCTATTCAATGAGAGCTTTGGAAATGTAAACATTTTCTTGATTTGGATGAAAAGTTATCATCTCAGGAATGTCTGCAAAGTCCAAATCCAAGGAGCTCTGAGCTGTGGAGAGGGGGCTGGATTTACACTGTCAAAAATCTTGTGCTTTTAAGAAGCTCAGAATGCCTCTGCCTCCTNTTTTTTTTTTTTACTAAAATGAAACAAATTTACTTTCTGCCCCCCAGATTGCCTTGTTTCTTATTTTTTAATAAAGTGAAATACATTCATTGGAAACAGCTTGAAAAGAAAGATGAATTTCACTGAGCATCCAGATTTTGGCTGAGCATGTCCAGATCCTCTTATGCTTTTATATGCTGTTCATTAGCACTATCCATGTATGTTCAGGAGGGCTGAGGTGAAACATGAATGAAGAGGATGCAGCAGTGTACTGCTCATTATTCCATTCACCTTGTCCCATAAAATCTCGGATTTTCCCTCTGATTTCAGGAAGAAAAGGAAGATTGGGTGGCATGGCTCCATAAAGGTTTAATTTCCCATAAAGTTACAGGCTTCCCAGATGCACAAACGAATTAATATTATTGATGGTACAGCTGACAGAGTGGAAAATGAAGCTCGAAGTGTCATAGTTTGCTTGTTTCAGTATGTCTGGAAGTAGTGCCATTCTCAAAAGTCTCAGATTTTCCTTTTCTCAAGTAAGTGACCATCTTTTATGGCAGATGCCACTCCCCTCTGGCCCTTCTTATCAGAATGGTACTAATATCTAGTGTTATTTATCATTGTTCATAATTATATTTTGAAATTCTTTTTTCTGCCTATTTATACATGTTATGGACCTCTATGGGAAATTTACTTGAATAAGAACTATGAGATTGTGTTATAGAGTTACTAAATATTAATAAGCAATAAATTTCAGATAATTCAAATTGTAAAAACATCATTCCCAGCCACGGGACCATCACCTCTCTCTTGCTCTGCTTTTTTTTTGGAAAAATGAGGAATATGATCTTTTGCATGTTAATTTTTAGGGATACCATCAGACATTCTTTGAACACTGTACTTCATTACTTAGGTCTCTGCATTAGAAGAGTCCAGATTGTTTTTCCATACCACAGGATCCGTGGTGTAATGTGAATCCATTAGATCTGTTTTACCACCTAGTACAATATGTGTAGGAGGTATAGCTCCTAAGAATGTGTTTCACAGCTCACTCATGTATGGAGATGTTATGAAACTCAGAGATGTTTTTATCTGAAATTCCCCGAGCTCTCCCCTTAAAAAATTCTAAGCAATGATGCAAATAAGTTTTCAAGAAGATTGTTTTATGAATACATGTGCTATATTCAGTCTTTTTAAAGAGTATAAAATCACATAAATGACAGTTCCAGAAACTGTAGATTTATGACTTTTTTTAACTTTCCGATTATGTTGGCAATGACTAAAAAAAATAAAATTCTGTAATTTTGAGGAGAGAATAATGTACTTTTTTATTAAAATAGAAATGACACACTGCTGCATATCTAACTTGATTTAGTGTTTTTATTAGTTATAGAACTGTTTTAATACCTCACTAACTATTGCTTTCTCCCTTAAGGTTTTCATTGTTCTCATACCCTGGAAACAAATTGATAATTCTGAAAAAAATAAAGTATTTCTTGGTTGTTTGCTAACAGCAAAATAGCAATCAGTCACCACAGGGTTACTACAATGGGCATCATTATATCTGGATCCTTATCAATTTCACTATATGGGTAAGTATTATTGCTGCATACCGGAACTCCTTTGGTGTTATTGCTTAATTTTAATTGTGATTGTAAAATGTGAAAAATGTGGATATTTAAACCACAATTAAACACCTGCTATACTTGTTGTGCATTGGCATTTAAAGATATATTGAGTATTTAAAATCTGCTGAATCAGATATTACATTGAAGGGGGAAATAAAAAATAAAAAAACCTAGGGATTGGTTTGAAAACAAATGTTTGCTTAAGGAAACAGTTGCCGGGAAATTTAATTTAGCCAAATACGTGATGCAACATCTGAACCTTAAAACATTTTGAAGAGTGAATTTTGACATCGTGCTGTTTCTCATGCAGCGTCAGAGAGGCTGCCAGTCCCTTGCAGCTTCCAAGAATCCCACTGTCCTGTGTGTGTCCCCCTGACATCCTGCAAATGGAAAATCCTGCACTGGAAAACACCTGCCCAGCATTAACAAGATGTAAATGGCAGAAACAGCAGAATGTCAAGATACAGAGACACAAAGAAATGAAGTTTGTAGAAAAAGCCTCTGCTAACTACTCCTAAATTCTTAATTTCATTCAAGAGTGAAAAAATTTCTAAATTGTTTCTGGTTCCGTGGTGAAAAACCTGGAAAAACACATGATATTTGTTAGGCGTGTGAGCAATCTGAATGAGTTAGAGATCAGCATATGTTGATGTGCTTTGCTGCCTTGGATCTGTTAGTGGTGTAAGGTGGTTTAAATCTAGCAGACATAAAGAGAGGCAGCAGCTCTCAGTACAATTAAATCTGCAAGCAGCCTGGGCTGCACAGCCTGGCTTATGCAGCTCTCCACATCTTCTCTATTTCCCTTCCTTAAATATAGGTTGGAAAAATTGTTTGGTCTGAAAAAATGACTGATTTATCCTCTCATAAAAGGCTATTTTTTTCTAATATTTGAGGGAAAGTTTGTTTACAAGAATGAAAAAATTAACAATATTTCAAGTGTTAATTTTTGTCTATTGCTGCTTTGTGTTTATTTACCCCTTTCAACTCAGAAAAATACTAGTGATATTGACCCTTCCATTTTTGCATGTATGTTGGGAAAAGTTTTCTGTGTCTTCAGCTAGTTCTTATCCATTCTGGAAGATTGCTCAGGGGGTCTTTTGCATCATGACTTATGATCAGCCAGGTAAGTACCTAAAACCCAATACCCCCCTCTGCCAAACCAGCAGGTCTGGAAGAAAAACTTTTCCTCTGTTTAGCACAGGTAACACCAGTATTTTTCTTCTGTTGTAGAAGAGAGCCTGGTGTTTCTTAGTGACCTGCTAATAGACGTCCTTGGTTTCAGAGGTGAGTTGGCTTAGGTTTGTATTTCCTGCAGTCTAGACTCCTGTGAGGATTCTCTGGCTTCTTGTCTCTGTACTTGTGTTGAGTTTGCATTGAACTTTGAAACTGATTCAACATGATCTGCTGTCAGCCTCCTACTACACACTGGGTGATGAAAATACCTCCCTTCCTCTTCCTGGGAGAGCAGGGTTCCCAAGGGTACTTCATGGTCCTTATCTTTTCCTGCTTGCTGTCTTGAAACCAGTTATATCTGACTAATAGTTGTGGAAAAGCCGACAATGTTATGATAACTAATGCATGTAATAAAATGGCAAGCTCTGTATTTCATTTTTTCCCCCCAAATTACGACTTCAGTTTACAAGTAGAGTACCCCCATAACTCCTTTCTGCAGAGGCCAAACAGATCCTTAAATGTCTTACCACAAATAAATCATTTAAGTATCTTCTCCTTGTCTTATAGCATGTCATGGCTACCAGCACATTTTCCTGTCAATCTTCAGTAATGGCTTGTGTCAGGTGGAACCTCCTGGGAAAGAAATGGGTTTATCTTAAAAAGTTTATGAGAGCATCTCCTATATCTCCAATGCATGTCATAGAGAGGGATTATTAAATATAGACTAAATAACAGACAACTGTATTACTGGGCTTTAATTCCATTGAGGGGTTCCATTTTTCAAAAGCAGATTCAGTGCTCATGAAAGCTGTCAGGTTGAGGTTGCTGGAATCCAAAATGGCCTTTTAATCCACAGATCAGATGTGATACTGGCAAGAAGTGTGCAAGCTATCCCGTGCTGTCCTGCCCTGCCCTGCCCTGCAGCACCAAAGTTTGTGCTTTAACCAGTCCATACAAAGGAAATAGAAGGGCAGGTCCAGGACATGCAATGAAATTTAGTGCAACTAATCCAAAATGAGCTCTGAGAAGGCTGGTACCTCCACATGCATTGGTGATGTGCACAGAGGCATTAGCCAGGGTCTCGAAGCATGGTGAGCCTCCCTGGAGCTGTGCTGGTGGATGTGCACAAGCTCTCAGCATCAGGCATGCACTGCATCACAGGGGAATAAACCCAGGGCGAGGAAGTCTCTAAATCCCACAGGCAAAATGGTCTGACTCATAGGACTTCTCTCATCTCTGTTATAGGTGAACCCATACCATAGGAAGCCTCACATTCCTCAGGCACAGCAGAGTGTGTGGCATATTGAGGCTTTCATTTCAAGTCTACACCTTTATAGCACAAGGCCTATCAATTAATTTTACCTACTCTTGTGTCAGCTCTGGCAGCTTTATAAATTGGAAAAAGAGATTCATGTTCTAAATCCAGCCCCTCACTCTGCAATGCATTGATGCCTATAATTCCTCATAGAAAATATCTTTCCTGAAGTCTGCAATGTGTTATAATCTCTAATTATGAATATGTTCACAGAATTTGTTCATCTCAAGATGCACTTGTGCATCTGTTATTTATGCACTATACATTAAACTTTACATATAGCTTTAGAAATATTTCTGCAGATGTGCACTTGCGCTTAAAAGACCATAGAAAAGGATATGTTAAACTATATGATGAAGTCCTTGGGTATAGATTATAAAGTACTGGAAAGAGCTCCATCTTTCCCTCATAGTGGAGTTGTAACTACAGGTAGACAACCCTCTACTGAAATTATGGGGTGGAAGAGCATCTCCGGAGTTTACAGGTGAGGTTGCAGTCTACCTTCACCTACACCCATCTGTCTGTCTGCCTTGTGGGCTGTGTGTTGCTGCTGTTGGGCACTGTGGGGCTGGGGGATGTTCCTGCATACGCTGGAGCCCAGGAACAGACAATGTTTACTGTCTGGATCTTCATGGCAGACAAGCCTGGTATCAAGGGCATCCTGAGGCCACCCATAGAAGATGATAAGCAAGAAGCCTGTGTGTTTATGAGGGCAAGAAAGTCTGGCACTAAGCAAGAGAGACTGTAAATTTATTAGGGAGTCTGAAATTTATGTTTAAATAGCACATAATGCAGTGGGGACTGGACCCTGCCTGGCATTTTTAATTGCTGCTGTAATAATAATAGTACAAAAAACAGAGCCACTGTTCTGTACACAGCCATATAAAAAATGATAAATTGTTATTCTTCTTGTTTCCTATTGTAAAGTAATGCTGTCAGTATGGAATTTATTTAACTGGAAGATAATTCCTCAAAGTATTACCTTAGAATCTGAAGGGGAAAAAATACAATTCAGCACTAACCGCTACAAGAAAATTAGAATTAAAGGTAATGTAACTTAAAAAGCAAACAGAATGCAAGATGTACAAAAACATGCTTATCTTTGAGCACACCCCGAAGTCTTCTCTGGGCCTTGGTTCCAGTCAGTCCCAGAAGGACATAAATGCCACCTTAAAACTTTGTCTGATTCAGGATCTAATGCCATTCTAGTAGCACTTTGCTGAAATGGAAGCATTATCTAATAGGTTTTGATAGGAAAGATGCTACCAGATTTTTTTATATGTTAGACTTCCTTGTGCAAGCTAAATAAGGATACGTATGATTCATGGAGATGAACCCTGCAAGGTTGTGTCTTTGGAAGTTATTGAGGTTCCTTCATTCTGACTGCAAGTTAATGAGGACATTGTGCCAGAAAGGAATACAAATCTGTTGGGTTGGGTTGGTTTTTTTTTTTTTTGTTTTTTTTTTCCTTCTCTGTGTGTGGACTTCTGTGCTTTACAAACAAAAGCTTTTTCTCCATGGAGAGAAGACACCAATATATCTATACAATGCGCCCCAGAATCAACTCAAACAGACATTCACTTGTTAATCTGAAAAATAGCAGTGCACTACAACTTCAGTGCTCTACTGTTTTGCTTTTCATGTTGTTTGTGTTTTGCTTGATAAGAGAAGACCCCGAAGTATTTCATGATTGACAGAAAAACAGTAGCCCTTGCTTTCCCTTAAATCACCATATCTTTATGGAATCATAGAAGCTGGAGATTGTAAAAGCCTTTTGGGTCACTGGAGCCACCCATGTGCCAATGCTGGATTGACACTCTTTTCTTTTCTTGTAAAAGCTGCTTGTGATATAGTGGTGCAAGGAAATTTGCACTTTAATAGGACACATTTTCATAAAGGCTCCACCTGATTTTGTCTCTCTTTATGGTCCAGATATGTACGGTGCTACACAGGCCATATGAAAATACAGCAAGAAGTTGTGAATGATGTAGGAAATGAAAAATTTGTCACAAAGAGCTAGGAGGTAGCAAGCTGTGTTGCACTCTACCGTTTGATATTAAACTCAGATATAGCCAGGCAAGGAAACTGGACTTGAAAGATCTCAAGGAAATATAAACCCCACAGAATAAAACTGAGAAAAATAAAAAGACTAATATTAAAAAAAAAATTTAAAAAATTAGGATATCTTGAAAGTGTTTACTCTCTCCTACTAATAAAACCCCCAAAACTCAAACACTTCCCAGGTGAAATGTGTCTTTGTCTCAAATCAAGACAAACTGAAATGGCATCTCACAGTTCTGGGAAGTGCTAGAATATTCATACCAGAGGAAGCTGTTTGGTTTTGTTGGATGTTTTGGTTTTGTTTTGTTTTGTTGTGATTTTTTTCTCTGCAACACAGGTGGAATCACTCATTCTAGGGCTAGTAAGTAGCACATATAGAATTTAATAGTAGTAAACATAAGAAAAAGAAATCTTACTAGAGGTGGCCTCTCAAAATAAAATCAGGTGAAAGATAGGTAGTGCTTATTCCTTCACTACTGCAGCTATTCTGATCTGGTTTACTTCTACTCTATTGCATTAGTATTCTATACCACACTGTTTTGGGGAAATAACAAATGTTAGAAGTTTCTATAATGTGCAATTCAATCCTACTTTCCATTTGGGCACACAGATTTCACAATTACTTCCTGAACCCTTAGAAATTATTTTTCTGGTGACAAGGAATGTAGAGACTCTTCCTGAGGCCAAGTCCATGCAGTACACAAGAAGGTATATGTCTTTCACTTCTTAAAGCCGTGTGTGTTCTTCAGCACCTTGCAGATTAGATCCTTAATCATCATCACCATCAGTAGCTACCTCTTGCACACTCTTCTTGTGAAATGTGACTTTTTAAACTTGCAGCCCTAGGACTTTGTGCTGGTCAGCAAAGCGTCCATGCTGAGGAATGTCCTGTGCTCTTGCACACACATTTCTTAAAATCACTGCGGTAGCTCCAGTACTTAATACTTTCGCTGGTGAGCACCTGCGTCGTACATATGGGATTCTAATTTTCACTTGTGAGATGGCCTTGAATAATTTCTATGGGTTTTATAGGCAATTCTGTGTTGATCAAACTCCTGTAAAGAAAGACCTGCATCAACCTATAATCTCCCCCCTCCCCTTTCAAACATATAATCTAAGGTTCCCCTTGTGGGTGGCCCTTCTTTCTTTTGTGCCATGGTAATTTCTTCATAGGTGGTACCTGACAAGTCTTTTTTTACCCTTAGAAATTTTTGTTCAGATTCCATTCACTTCAAAATATCATTACCATTGCAAACAAGGCAAATGTGTTTATCAGAAACTGCAAACTCCTTTAGGGCCTCATAGGATTAATCACGGTTATAAAGTTTTATTAAACACAATTTTTGTTTAATGACAAGCTCCACCAGTCCTTCCCATTCCAAACCAATCCTGTCCTAAGGGTGTATCTAGCACAGCAGATTGTTTTCAACAGACTCTCAAGACAATCCCTATTACTTTGTCATGCACAGAGATATTTTTCTTCCTGGATAATTTGAACTTCCTTAAAAATCACATCTGTTTCATACTTTATTTATTTGTAATTTAAATCCTTAAATTGAATCTTTCATTACTAACATCTGGGCTTGAAATGCAGCCCACTTGAAAAAATACAAATTTTATTTTATTTGTAGTTACCCCCCTTCACTCAGTAGCATTGGTACAAACATTCCCTGGCCAGAGGCAAAACAGCCGGGTATCTTAAAGCTGTGATGCCGTACCACGTGTAATATGGCTCACTTGAATGTCCCTGAAGTGACTGGCAATTTGCCCAGAATTAGACTGAATGCAAGTAATAAGCTGTAGAAATTCCACAATATTGACAATTAGATATCTCTATACAGCAGCAGCTGTGTATTGTTCTCATGGTATATTCCTCTCAAAGCACCTCNGGGGGGGGGGGGAAACCTGGCAGAAGGTTGCAGGCAGCAGAAAGGTAATATACATTGTATGAAATATCTCAAACTCAGATTAATAGGAATATTTCTCTTAGCACATTTTTCTACATTAGAAATAATGGCTAAGGCAAAATGCCGAGGAATTTTCAATTTTTAATACCACATCTGTACTGCATGATTGCTATATTTTAAACATTTTTTTCCCTGAGAAAGATACCTATTCACTCTTTCCTTTCATCATGAAAAGGAGGAAATGGGAATGTGGGTTTGTCTTTGGATGCTGCTAGAGAAAAAGCTTTGCAAGTCCTTTTGAAAATTGCCCCCAAAACTAAAAGAGGCATTAGTCTCCTACACAATGGGGTCACCACAAGATGTAGCAATATGGCTCACAACAGCGAAGCGGGGTTAGAAGAAAAAGGGGTTTTTACCTGATTTGTGAAAATTCAGATTTTTTAGGGGACTTGGTGAAATAAATAAATTTATTTCCTATTAATTCTCAATTCCCCTGTGTATCAAAGTTTATTTGTCAGTCTTTCTGTAGAAAATATGGAAAATTAATTCACTGAACATTTATTTTCTTTTACTCACAAGAAGCAGCTGCCCGCAGTGAACAGATTCAAATTTTATTTTTTAAACCATACTTTTGAAGTTTGCATTATGAGCTATTCATCTTTGATATTTTGCCCAGTGGATATCAATGAAGCT
Source organism: Serilophus lunatus (assembly GCA_013399895.1). Lineage (NCBI taxonomy): Eukaryota > Metazoa > Chordata > Aves > Passeriformes > Eurylaimidae > Serilophus > Serilophus lunatus. The sequence continues at coordinate 38,223 of VXBA01002394.1, read as the reverse complement.
TGTTTCTGTCAGCTACTAAGCTTGTCAAACTTTGGTTTTGGTATCTGCCTTTATTGTAATAGAAATGATCATTTTTAAAATAAGCTGCTGGTTGTTTCTTGTTGTTATTTTTTTTCTAGAAGTACCATAAAACTGAAGGAACAATAAGATGTCAAGTTTTATATTGCAGATGCTAATTTATCAAGCTAATTACCAACAAAATGCAACTAAATTGCTGATAATCTTGAGACTGATTAATTCAGCAACAGAGATATTGATGAGTATTTAAAGGTTAGGAATAGGAGGGTTATGATGCAGGATCCCCTTCCTTCTTCGGTGCTTACCACAGAAGAATTATCTCGGCACCGCATGGCATACACAACATTTTGACAGATACGTGTGCTGTATGCCAAACAAATTTCTGGAGAAATGAAAGGCCAGTTTGTGCATTTCTCTGCCTGGTGTGACCATGCTGAATATAGCTAAAACAGAGGGAAAGATTTTGCAAGGCACTGGGTATTCAGGTTCCCCTGTCACCTCAGCTCTTGAAATTTTCGTTTCCTCTTCTCTATTACCTGCCTTGGTGCAACTTTCCTGCCTTTCTCCCTCTCTCCCCTAGAAAAAAACCCTAACTACTCCACAAATGCAAACACAGTAAGAGGTCCTCACGCATGGTCTTTTCCAGCTACCAGGGAAGTATAGGTAATGCTTGAATCCACTGGTCCTTTGGTCAGAGATAGCTTTCCCTCCCTGGGCAGTGGCGAATGTGTTTCTTACAGGCTTTATCCGAGTTCTGCCTCCTCTCCTCTGGGTGCTGAGACTGCTGAGTCAGTGCTGAATGAGGTCGGTCGTGATGCCTATTTCTCAGAACTGGATACCAGGCTCAAACATCTTGAAATGGCATTTCTTGGGCCCTCCTCCTGCCAGCAGCACATTGGGTCCCTTCGGTGCTGAATGTACTCCAATAAAAGAGGTTAAAAAGCCTGCTCGTTAATTGACTCCAGCACTGAGTGAGTCCCTTTTATAACCTGTGTTATCAGCAGAAGTACAAGCATGGTGTGGTAAGAAATGTGATTACGGATGAGATTTCCTGGGAGAGGAATTAGCTGGCTCTGGTGGCGATCTCCGTTGTAATGAGCACACTGCCATCTTTATGAATGCAGTTATAGATGTACTCCCACAGCCCCAAAAAGCATCGTGCTCCTCTGCCTCGCGGAGCAGTACCAGCCAGGCTCTCAAAGGGTTAATCTGCAGTTTACTATTGAATAACATAAAATGAGCTGTAAATAATGTAATGATATGTATTGTTAAGCTACATATACTGTACCAGGTGCAAGTACTCCCACTCCTCACTTAGATATAATCTGGGGCAGTCAACAAACACAGATGTATTTTAACAAAAAAGAAAGAGAGAGGAAAAAAGATAAAGAAAGTATGAACAAGAAAAAAACTAAAACATATGTAAGATAATTTAACTGAAATAACGATCCAGGTAAAGTTTGGCCTATTTTTCAGATCCACTTTAACTGTGCCATGTAAAATACAATGGCATTTTGACTTGTTTTTGGAACATGCATGAGCCAAACACGTGTGGAAACACCTTGACAGGCCTTTTGTGTAACTACAAGAAAACTGATAATCCTAAATCAATTACATGGGGGAAAATATGAATCTTTGAATACTAGTAATTATAATGGTTATATTTCACTTTTGTAGCACCTGCAAATGATGCACTGTATATATAACAATGATTCAAAAAGCTCTAATTAACTGTTTATTTTTTTCTTCTTGTTTGCTGGCTGTAACCGGTCCACATTAATTGACAATTTATATGTGTCTCTGTGTGTGTATAGATATAGATGTATATTCTCCCTTTCCCCACTGTCCTCACCCAAATATTTTCTATTACTTGCTACTGCCTGGATGTCACACATTACTGAATTTGCTTCTTCTGAATTGGTTCTTAAAGCCACATCAGAGACTGTTTTCTGAACTTCCAGTAGCACTCAAGGGATGAAAAAATTTGGTAGAATGTGCTGGACTTATCCTACCTAGTGAGGACAACTGCATTCCCCTCTGTATTGTGATGACATGGCCCCTGACTAATAGCCAGACAGAATTTCTAACTGCTCCTACCAAATGTGAAAGAGCTGATTTTGGAAGACCTCCAACCACAGCTTTCCACTGCTGATAGATTACTCTGGGCTATTCATGGAGCAAGATTAGCCTGACCACCATGAAGAAAACTCTTTGTTCCATGTCATTACCTAGGACGGGTTGAACTGTGTTAATGCAAAGCTGCATTGGTGAGCTAAATTCATACAGAAATTGGATCAGTGGTTATTCTGAAATTATGCTATTATGGTTGAAGGGAGCAGGGGCAGTGAATTTGTTGGGGTTCTAGGTAGGTAATGTGAAGCACAGCAAAGCTCAGTTACGGGAGCTTGGGGACAGCTTGCAGTAGGCACTGTTAGGATTTTTAATGTGGGTGCGAGCACACAGTTGCCATAAAAGCAAAGCGCAGTGGAGCTTTGTATTGAAATGAAAATATAACTGTGCCCAGGCAGTGGCCAAAGGTTCCCGAGCCTTGGGTAGGCACCAGGTACTGCGGCAGCTCCAAAGGCACTGGGAGCAAACCGACCAGTGCCTGTGAGGAGGCACAACAGCGCCACGCAACGCGAGCGCAAGATGGCTTCTGTAACCATCTGCAGGACATCAAAGTCTGCTGCCTGATGGCAAGTGGGCTGCCAAAGCTTCTAAAGGCTTTGGCGCCTGCATGTAAATCGGATGCAAACTGTCCATCTGCTGCATGGCACAAGTGACAGCTGATTCTTTTTGCAGTCCGTAAGATGAACTAGACCTAAGCCAATCCGTCCCTATTCCTAATCACACAAGGTTTGTCCTACCAGTTTCATTAGCCAGACACACGAGATACAGTATGTGGTTTTTCATTTTGCTTGGTACGTGACACTATAAAAAACAATGCTGGGGATGGGCTGTGAAACCAAAGGGGACACACTGCTGCTACTGCAGAGAAAGCATATTGGCAATGTTCAAAGCATATTGGGGCATAACAGTAGTCTAAAAACCCCAATATGGATTAGGACAGCTGACCAGATGTCTTGACTGACATTTTTTAACACGATTCAAGGGTGTCCCTACAGTACATAAATGCAAACTATACATCTGTGTACTTTTTTTTTCCACTGGAAATACCATACATGGATGCTTTGATTGTAGCTGACAGCTCCAGTGTGAGGAAAGAGCTATACAATGCTGCAGCTCTGCCTTCTCCTCTGAAAAGCTTGCTGGAAAAAGTTTGACTTGGGTTCCAAAGCAAACAGGCAAGAGAAAGAAGTTATCTTCAGCAGAAAGTTACCTACCTCCTTTCCTTATCAGATGGGTAGTGGGAACTCACTGGGATGCTGTGTTGAAAGTGGGGGATGAGATGTGATATACTGTTATAATAAGGGAATGTTGTTCTTTTCTAGACTGATCTCAAATTTAGAAAGTTGGATTACTATCAAAACGCAATTACTCAGCTGTGCAATTGTTTGTGAGAGGGAGGGATCAGGAATAGCTGGGCAGGGGAAAGCACTGCAGGTATATTGAGAAGCAAGGAACAGGGAAGGTGAAAGAACAAAGAAGTTTCTGATTTCTCACTTTGTAGTTTTTAGAGCAGAAGTGAAATATGACATGTAGACCCCCTTCCTTCACCAGCCTCTTAATCAAATTAATCATGAGAGGTGACACTGGTCAGTTTGAGCTAGTGCACTGAGTCTGGACTCCTTGCCCAGTGTGTTACTGTGAGCCCAGTCAGCATTGCTCCCTCAGTTTACAATAAACGCTTCATGTGCATACTTGCACTCTTCCATAAACATGGGGCATTCTCCCTTCTGCCTCTTGTACGTTGCTGGTACAGGATTAGGAGTTGTGTATGTAGTAAGCTAGTTTTCAGACCTGCCTGTCCAGAAGCAACTTGAGGCATGACAAACACCATTTTCTGCAGCTAAGGTTTGTTCCAAAATAGTGTTCTTTGCCCCTGGCCCAGCCTTGAAGCACAGGGAAAACTGAAATCTTGTCTTCTTCAAACAGGGAACTGTAAGCTAATCACAGACTCTGCATCTGTCTCTGCTGGACTTCAGCATGGAATTTAGTCTCCTTCACTGATGCTCCTTGTTAGTGTGTCAGAGGGGGCAGAATTATAGTGTTTGCAAGGATATAATAAAATAGATTATTTGGTTTCAGCATGTACTCTCTGGGTTCCTGGTAGATGTGAAGTGGTGTGTAAATTTCTATTTCCTTCATAAACTTTTCCTTTTCCCAGCAATCAGCTCTAAACTGCGTAGAGAAAGATGTCCTTAAAAAGCAAAAGGTTTTGTAGTATCATGAAGCTGCAGATGAAGTTCTGCCCAGCATCTGTAAGTACATTTTTGGGGTGCTCTCTGCTTGGCTCTACGCTTTATGGATGCACAATTCTTGCTTAATGCTTTTGCTAATATAAAGCTTGTGCCTGCTGATGATAAAGCTTACTGGCACTCAAGATCGGCTTTTATGTACCTGTTCAGCTTTGTAACATGCTCTTAAAGAAAGCTTTGTTCTGTGGCATGAATTACATTTATGTCCATAGAGATATTGGATAGTTACCCCAAATTTAGGTCTGGTATCTTAGATGATCATTTGAGCCTGGGAGAAAGAGTTTCTTTGAGGAACTATTGAATGATAAAAATGCTGCTCCAGTGGGTCCTGGAACTGGAGGACTGGGACTGACTTGAGCCCAATTCCTCCTTGATGCTGAAATGGTGACATCAGAGAGTCCCACAGTGGCAGAAGACCCCTAGAGGCCCTGCCACTCTCCTCTCTGTCTGCAGATATTCTTTATGTGGCCCTGGAAGGCTCTCCAATGAACCAGACATTGACATTGCTTGTGGCCAGCATCCTCCTAGGCTGAACAACCCCACAGCAGAGGGGCTGCAGCTATACCCAGCTGTGCACAGCTTGCTGCTTCCCAGGACAGCTTCACTGCCCCATGGAAAGGATTTTCCTGCTGTGCAGGTGAGTGTTCAGATGTGTGTGCCAGAGCAAATGGTCTGTGCCTGCTCCATCTTGTTCAGTAATCAGCTGATGGCTGCTGTGTCAGTCACCTACATTAGCAAGGTGGAAAGAATGAAAAATGAGGAATATGGGGTTTAAAGGAGGCAGTACAAGCCTATGAAAAGATAGCTGTCTATGTTCCTGTGAATGGCAATCAAGAGAAAACTATTCTTGAACACAAATAATTGCTTTAGAACTGTGTGGTGATAAGCACCTATGTCCCTAAAAATGAAACACTAGCACTGGCATGCTATCGATAATGTGCCTACATGACTTTTAAGCTTATATTGTTAACTATAAAACTGGTGATACAAACTAAAATGTGCTAATAGCACACATTGAATTGTGGAGGTAGATCGCTATTCATTTGTCTTTCCTGAAATATCCTTCCTCTTTGCCAACTGATGGAAAATCACAGATGAAAATGTCCTGGATGGAACTGATGGGAATTTTCCTTCTTTTTGGTGCATATACTGTGACTTTCAGAGAGCACCTGGATTGCAGGGATTTTTCTGTTGAGATTGTAGGTCCTACTGTAAATCTGCACTAGACAGACACATATATAAATTGCTATCATGCTGTTGCATCAGTAGTTCGGCTTACAGTCCCTTTTAGATTCTCTTTGTCTTGCTATTTTGATTCTATTCAGGAACCAAGCATCAAGATGGATATTTAAATTATAGCTTTTGATTTACTGATCTACAAATGTAATATTGACCTCCACATATAGGTTACTAAATCTCACAGATTTGCCTTCCTGGATTTTATTATTATTATTATTTCCATGAAAAAGCCTATTCCTGCAAACTCTACGGAGATTTTGAGCAAAAAAAAAATAAAAAAATTTCTGACTCAGGAGTGTGCCTGTCACCAATGGTCATCAGAATACACACTTGTTCACACTAGACTTCCAGCTCAGCAGCTCTTCAAAAGTAGAATACACCACAACAACTACTTCAAAGCAGTTCTGAGTCTGTGTAAAGTATAGTTCCCCATGTTCCTGTAAATAAGAAGTAACATTAAATTCAGAAATATAAATAACCTGATTGCTAAGGATGCTCCACTTGTTTCCCATACCAGAAACCTTGTTTAGAGCATGAAACAGGGAAAAGAAATTATATCTACCAGTGAATAATGTAAAATAAGAATACAGATACTGAATAGGCAGGTGGTACCTCTACATTGTGACCCAAGGGCCAGGGAGACAGGTAGGGGAGACAGAAGTACATTCTGGTGATTGACCGCAGTTCTCATTGGAGACTTGCCTTGAACCCATGCCAACCATACTTCAGCAGAGGGGTGTTTTTCTTAGCATTCTTAGCATTTTTCTCCCTTTTATTGCAATGAGGCTTAATGCAAAAATGGGTAAAAAGGCTCTTAACAATGTAAAGGCGGCATTTTCCCTTTCCTTTGATCTTGGTTCAAATCTAGTCTTTCATTCTTTTTGCCAACAAATGAAAGAACTCAGTCATGGATGTTTTATGTTCTGCCATGACAGAGAAGGTACTTTCTGCTTTTCACAGTTCAGGAGCTATGAGTGATGCAATAAATACAGAGAGGTAAGGCCGAGTACTTATGGGTAATACATGTGTATGGAGAAGCATATATTTATTAAAACATGAATATCATGGAGTATATTAAACAAAATCATCTAGTTGTCCCTTTATCCATCCATGCATCCATGCATCCATGCATCCATGCATCCATCCATCCATCCATCCAACCATCCAATCTCAAGGTTACCTGTGGAAGTACATGGTCTTTAAATTCTGCAGAATAAATTCTTTATTCTCCCTGCTATCTAAACAAGGGGCCAAATCTTCTTGTCTTTGCTCAGTTTCATGTAGATGACCTCCCTCTCTATGGCACTTTCACAAGCTGATAGAGATGCAGTGCAGTCTGCATGCTGGCCCCAAGATAGAGCACATTATTGCTCAGACTATGGAAAGGCTGATTTGGATCTGTTCTTTGCACTGCGGCAGTCCTGTGTGATCCTTGCCTGGCATGAGCTTCCCATCTCATACCAGCTCCTTTTGGGCTAGTTTTTGTGCAGTATTAACATAACACAAGGCTTTGTGGTTTTTTGGTGTGTCTAGTTTTTTCTTGGGGGGTGGGATGGGGTGTGTTTGGTTTTTGTTTGTTTGTTTGTTTGTTTTGTTGGGTTGATTGATTGTTTGTTTGTTTAGGGGGTTTTGTTGTTTTGGTTTTACATTTTTTTCCTTTGGAGGCAAAGTGGCTCCTGACAAGATCAGGGAAACATTTGGGACATTGCTCATTGACATTTTACATTAAGAAAAAGAAGATTGCAGCATACTCAAAGTAAATCACACAGCAAAGGGAATGTCCTCATTTTAGACTGCAGAGCAGAGAGCCTGTGTGCTGCAATTGCTAAGGTAATGGTTGCTGCTGCTCAACTGTTTCCTCGAAATGCAGCCACTCTGCCTTTTTATTTTTGGGCACTTTTGCATGCATAATGATATCCATCCATTTAAAGGCAAATGTCCCTTTAGTTTTAATGGGCTTCTGTTCATGGAGTACTGGCAGATACTGTCTTTATTTTGATTTTTTTTTCTTTCTTTTTATCGTTTGGAGATAACCATTGATTTGTCATGACTCTACTGTAGACACAGGATACCTGTGCCCTTCAAGCAGTTGTTCAGCATCTTTCAGAACAGGGTTGCTCTGTGTACATTGTGGAAAGATATAAATTTTTATGGTGCAAGTGTTTTTACAGTGGATTTGTCACATAAGTAAAGAATGGAAGAGACCTTGCTGGTCTGTTAATTTACCTCTCTGTAATATTAGATTATTCTCTGGAGTGTATTTTCTAGATCCATGGACAGTCCAATTTTAAATATTGCAAATGATGGGGTTTGCTAAACTTCCTATAGACAAATTCACAGCCTGTATGTCCTCAGTCACCTTTCAGATATTTACATGCCCTCTTCTTTCTTGCTTATTTTTTTATTTGAGTTGACATGATGCATACATGTGTTTAATTTTTAATTTGAATTTATAATCTATTGTCTCTGTACCTAAGAACATTTACAGGCCTTTCCAAATCTCTCTCCTTTTTGCCACTATCCTTTCCTATTAGTTCCTTTTCTCATATTGGGTTCTTTGTATTTCTAAAATACTGTTTTTTTCTATTCTATTCTATTGTCAAACTCAGTTCAATCATGTAGTAATGTTACCTGTAAAATGCAAAGGCTGAGAAGGCATATCTGTAATTTTAAAAGGACTGAATCCTTTCCAGGTGTCCATTTTAAATACATAACAATGTATGTGGGGTAAAAATGCATTATAGAGAAAGCACACTTTGAAGAAATTAAGAGAAACAAAGTTTGAAGTAATCATTGACCAGATTTATTAACTTTATTTTTTTTCTAAATTAAAACATGAGACATTGCTTTTCTTTTCACTCACTGTGAATATTTCCACTCTCTGTAGCTCCCAATTAAATCTCATATGTGAATTTACCACCTTTTTCAGAGAATTAATAAACTTTACTGAGTTAGATTCCAAACAGGCTTTTAGAGTATATGATAATTGTAATACTTTATGTTATGGTGCATCTTCAAAGCTGAATTTAATGAATCACAGAGCCTACCTGTAAAATTGTGTCTGGAATGAGTTGAAAGGGGAATCATATTTTTTTAAAACAAAAATATTTTTTGCAGAAGCCCTCAGTAAGGAAAAAAAAGGCAATATTTCTTAAATCTAACTATCTCCCAGCTTTGCTTTTTTGCATTAATTTTTTATTTAAAAGTTTTTCATTCCACTTGGCTTGCGAACCTTGTAATAAAGTGCTTCTAGGATCAAAGGAAGCTATTTTTATAGTATTACCTCATTTTCTTTTATTAAAATAGAGAACAGCTTTAAGTTATACACATATTTGGTCAAAATGATAGAAGTCAAACCATACTTTCCATATTTTTTCTAAGGTGCAAGGGGTGGTCTAAGTTTCGGATGACAGTCATTTAGAGGGGCACAGGACCTCATCTGAAAGAAAAAAATGCTGTTCTTTTGTGCAGTGTCAGAAACTCTCCATGGCATTTTCAGAAGTCCCATCTCTTACGCAGTAGCAATATTTTCATACAATGTAATTCCAAAATAAAGGCCTTGTCTTTCATTTTGTTCATTGCAGTGGAGTTTAGGGTGCTTAGGAAATGAAGGCCAGGGCCCTAGGTAATAGTCTATTCAGGTCAGGAAGGCTAATTAGTATGCAGACACTAGCTATGTTTCCAATGTTGTGTTAGAAGACTTGGTTTATTTGGTCAATGACAAGTACAATCTGAGGGAAAAGATTCAGCTTTCAGAATTGCAATACTTACTTGCATGTACTCCTGTTAGAAGACGTGAGAACTGTGTCCTGTGCACATTTTAGGATAATGCATGTTTTTGTAGAAGAGCTATAACTGAAAGAGAAATAATCTTTGTTATCTACTGGCCTAAACAAAGATGAAGAAAGAGATTTGAAATTTATTCCATCATTCCTTTACAGATTTCCCATTAGACTTTGAATAAGGCATGTAACCCTTACAAGTCATGCTCTTCTGTAAAAGGTAAGTAGCAGTAACCACTGTTGCAGATATGCGTGTGTTTAATGAAATTAATTCACTGAGAAAGAACCATAGCAGTGTATATCTTAGAGACTTCCTCTCTCTTACTCCTTTAGGAAATGCAAAAAAATTAAAGTCACACATGCCTTATTGGGCTCAGAAGACAATTCCAGGTGCAATGTACAACAACATATCAATCTTAGGTAATATAATAAGATGCTGGCAGGCATCTCTGTGATCAATATGGTTCTTGATCATGAAAGTTATCCCTGTGGTTACAAGGTCGTTCAGGCGCTCACAGACTGTATTTGCCTACTACTCATGTTTACATGCCAGTATGCACCCATGTGCCACCACAGGCCAAGGTTGGAAGCACATATCAGTGGAAACACTTCAGCCTGAGTATTACACTAAGCACTTCATCTAAGATTAGGGTCACACTGTCTTTGTACTTTTGGACTGGCCACAAACCAGTTTGGTGTGTTGGAGCCCAATTCATGAGATCTCCTCACTGGCTTTTCCTGAGCACAGGTTATGATTTGAGCCTTAGTTATAGCTAAGCCAGCGGTCAGTGATTTCAGTGTTTAACGTGTGGATTGTGGACCTGGCATAATTAAGTCTGATGTCTGCTCTATGCTTCTATTAGCATCACAGAACTCTTACCTGCTGAGCACAGTACCAGTTAGATGTACTCCCCTATTTAAATGAGTAATGGATGCAGATCTGGCCCAAGAGTTTGCTGACAGATATTGCAAAACTAAAAAGGAACATGGAAAACAATTCTGTCACATGAATGGGAAATCCACCTTACTCATAGGGTTAAATCTACCAAAAGCAGCATCGATTGCAGGGTAATGCTCTGAGATGTATCAGTGTCTGTAGCAATCTATTTCTGGAAGCCACATCACTGCAAACCACTTTTTATGTTAGACTCATAAAGCTACTTGTGGATTTAAAAGATGTTATTCTCATTAATGATACATAAGTATCTTGAGTCAAGACATTGCTTGTCACTTTAATAGATGTCTGTGGCTTATCTGAGAGATGGTATCTTTGGACTGTGCACAAGAAGGTTCATAGTGAAATACAAAAAATATCAGTCAGTTTTGACTAATTCAGACACTATTTTGAAGATAGAATTTAATTTTAAAAATAAAAGCAAAGGCTAATAGCTAATGGTATCAAACATTTTACATTGTCTCATTAATCACCATTGCTAAAATACAGCAACAGAGAAACAACCTGGTCAACAGGCTGACCAACGGCTTTTAAGCATCAGTGGAAACACTTATTGACTGCACTGCGGCTTGGATTGGGCCCCAAATTATTTTCATTTTTGCAATTTAAAACTGCAATCAAGCTGATTCCTGGACCATATGTTTCACCAGAAACAAACAAAAAAAATGGTGGTGACTGTGGATATGAAAATTAGTATTTTCTTAGGAAACTAATAAATAGTACATATATATTGTGTCATTCATTTAAAATTCATATATGATTAAACATTGAGGCTTCCTCTAATTTGTACACTGATTTTTTTTTCCATCAAGAGGTAATAACAGGTAATAACAAATATTTGTCAATTCAGTGCATGTATAAAAGAGATTGGTGTATAATGCCTTTAATTTAGGTTTATTTACACAATGTTTCTATGCAGAAGTCATTTATAGTTATATACATTTTAGGGTTAGAACTACTGTATCCTGCTAAGGCAAAGCCTTTTTTTTTTATATACTATTGTTTGAGCAGGCTTTTTTTTTTCTGCCTTTCTTTAAAATTTTAGAATATAAATTGACTAAGAATGTTCTGAACTGATGGAGACTTTCTGTTTTATTCTTAAAATTTAGCTCTTGAAGTGCATTTTCCCCTACAACCTTTTGATATATTTGTGGCTGTGCTACTGTTACTCAACATAAATAATGTCTGGCTACTGGGAAGACATATATTTATTTACAATAAAAGCTGACGTATTAATTATTTTGTTCAGTAGACAAGTATCATCATAAATGCTGGGCTTATACTACATAGCAGGCATCACAGCAAAAATCATAAATACTGTACTTCTGTTTGGCTTGACAATGGCAGGTAATAGACTATCATTTCTGTTCCCTTAGCTACCGTATCCTTTTCTATCCATCATTCTTTATTGTTATTATCACACTTATTTCAGCATTCTTATATCAGCGGCATTTAGTGACATTGCAAAAACATGGTTCAGAAAGGCTGAACTTTTAATTGTGATGAAAAATAAGTTAGCTTAATTATTCTATGTAAGTAGAAAAGATGTGGTTTGTTCTTCTTCCTAAGTCCTTCCTTCCTAATCGCAATTCAACACCCTTTTTAAGCATTGCTATGTATGAACTTCATGCTGCTAGACAAATAAATTCTTTGGAAAAATGCACATTTTTATTTGGAAATAATGCCATCTCTTTGTTAGATTTGCAGCAATCCTATTTTGCTTCTACTGTTTTTAAGTCGAAAATGAAAAATTATTTAGAAGATGTTTGTGCATCATATTGTGCTGAATGGTATGTAGGTCAGCATGCTGCACCATAGCAGATAAGGCACAGTGAACAAGTGTTCTATGTACTTACAAGCAAATATCAGTCATAATAGAAGTAGACAGATCTACAAGAGCGTTTTGGCTTAGGAAATGTTTCTTGTCATTAGCATTTAAAAAAAGCTATGAGATTCAGGCCTATCAGCACCGATTCACAGCAAAGCCTGGCTTGCACAGGTTGTTATCTGTTCAGTACAGAGGTGCAGCTGGTTAGCAAATGGATTTGCAGATTTTTTTTTTTTAGCAGGGATGAGTAAAAAGGCAAAGAATCAGGTACTTACAACCCATTCAGAATGTAACAATTTTGTTTGTGTTATAAACCAAACCTTCTGTTTTTTACAAACTGCATTATTTTTAGAAACAGAACCAAGAAAAAACGGCTGATTTAAAAAAAATCTTTATTCATATTCCAGTTTCCCTAAGGGCTCCAATATCCATGAAGTAATACCAGCAAAGGGAGCAATGAAGACTGCAGACTTCCATGATTCAGTTTACGATGCTGCTTTATTGTGTTAGCAGTCAAGTCAAAAGGCAATATCTAATATTTTTAATTTTTTTATTTCTTCCTCTACGTGTTCTCAGAAATGTGAAGGAGAAAATATATGGCTGATTCATTTCCTAATGCTATGGCTGAAGGTTAGGGTCATTTTTTTTTTTTATGTGAAAGTGGAACCATTCCTCATGAAGATAATAATCAGGGCTGATACTGAAAGTAGTTCAGTTGTACCTGAATTGTAGGGTCTCTTCTACACAGTTATTTGCAAGGTGATAGGGATGGCTTTCATTTTTAAGGAAAAGTGCTGTGCATGAGCTAATGTGTCTACTTATCAGGTATGTGGATGCTCTTCTTGCCCATATAATAGAGAAAAAGACCTTAAAGTGAATGGAAATGGTCCTTTCAAAAGGCTTCCTTGGCCAAGGTGAGGCTGGTGAAAGGGCTGTGTAAGTGCATGTCCTCCTACCAGGCCTGCATGTAAAGGGAGTGACCAGCACAGACTGACCCAGTGAGGACCGTAACTTCTGATTGAGCTTCCATTTGAATTTGAAAGGACAGTGGGATGCTTGTTAACCTGCCTCCAGTACTTGTTGGCTGAAAAACAGATCTATGGTGTATTGAACTTATAGAAAATGGCTGTATTTAGAAAAAAAATGCATGCTTACAGCATACATCTTTCCATCACAGAATCATAGAATATGCTATGTTGGAAGGGACCCATCAGGATCATCAAGTTCAACTCCTGACTCTGCTGAGGACACCCTAAGAATCACATCTGAAAGCATTGTCTAAATGCTTCTTGAATGCAGACAGGCTTGATGCTGTGACCACTTTCCTGGAGAGCCCATTCCAGGATCTTAACGTATGCTGCTGGACTTGGAAACATGTGTCAGATGAAGTTCATGCTTTATTTATAATGGCATTAGCATTCACTGAAAGGAGGATTGGAATGGTGGCACACCTGAAAACATGAGGGCTGGAACAGTCAATGTACACGTGAGCTCTGTCTGATACCAGCCACACAGAGCCTGTCAGCAAGGGTAGCAGCCAACCAAACAACCAAACTACCAACCACCCAACCAAGAGAAATGATAACACAAACATCCCAAATAGTAAACACAAAGGGAGCCAGGAAGTCACTGGCCCTCCTCAACTTGTTTTTGTCAAGTGATCAAGTTGCTCCAAATTTTAGAGCAGTGTTAAAAGTATTTCTGAACCAAACATTAACATTTTACAAATGCCAGCCTTGGATAGTGTCCAAACAGGAACTAGAGACATGTACATTAAGGACTGCATTGCTGAGTCCCTGCAGGCAGAGAACCAAATCTTAGAATGAAAGGAATAAATACTAGTGAACAAATATGAATGAAAGGATTTGATTGAATATGTAAGGACTACACAAGTGCTGAAACCATGGAGTGAAATATACAGTAAATATTTGTATTGTCTTGCAAAAGGAAAAGATATTTATGGCTGAACATTTGAGAACAGAAAGGAATCATAAGTGGAGTGCTATGGAAAGTAGTGCAGCTTAATAGTTAGTCTTTGATTTTGTACAGAGAAGTGCTAAAACCAGAGAAATAAATGAAAAAGGTGAATATGATTCAGAATGGGGTATGTTGTTGCAAATCTGCTTTTTAGTATACTGCTGCCTTATTCAATGTATTTTAAATGTGAATTCAATGACTCACAAAATGTGACTTTCATAACAACATTTTCAGGTAAGACTGGAAACAAGAGAAGACTCTTTCCAAAATAAGTTACTTACAGTGTATGGTAATCTATGTAAAATTAGCTCGAATTTGCTGAGTCAAAATTGAGTTCTGTGTTTCGTGGTCTAAATACAGCTCACTGGATTTAATGGACATTGCATGGGTGGAACAGAGAGCAACTTTTGGCTCAGGAGCTATGATGAGAAACATCTCCAACACAATTTTATTACCTTATTATCTTAGATTAAGGATCATACTATTGACTATAGTAACAGGTTTCTACTAGTGCATAATTTGCCATTGACCGATAAGACACATTTATAAGATAGAGCACTGATAAGATTCTCATACTTGTTCATGGAAGATGAGCAAGATTCCCCTGCTCTTGTGTGTGTTCAATAACAATACATGATATGTTGGACAGAAGGAAGTAGAGAAAATTCTATGCAGAGTATTTTGAGATAAGTATCCTATGGTATAACCGTTTTTAATGCATAACCATATAGGAATGTCTGTACCATGAATTTAAAATTTATTTTTCTATTGGTTTAGTGTAAATTTTTCAATTAAGTATTGTACCTCCATAGATTTTTTAATTGTTAATTTATTGCTTGCCTTAACAAAGTTTATCTACTGATGAAAAGTAGATTCCTTTCTCCTGAAAAAGCCAAAATAGGCAGCCATAGTTTTCCCAGACTGAATGAAGTTCATGCATTAAAAATAAGAGCAGCAAATATACTGAACCACCTCAACAGAGATGTGATATAGTGCGGATGACCTGGACATACATATGAACTTTAAAAGAAATCCTGCTCCATAAATGTATAATGTAATTTTCATTTGACATCACCTTTTCCATTGACAATACCTATCTAAGCAAGTGGCAGTATTTAAGTACCTGGGAGATTAACTGGGCTTTAAATAAAAAACCAAAGCGTTGCACACATAGAGAGAACCTTGCTTCAATAGAAATGTGTATCAAATCATCAAATTATGAAATGTAATTCTGTACTAAAGCACAGTTTAAAGGCATGTAATAAGAAATGTAACCTGCTTCAGGGCAAATTTATGGATATAATAATATCTTTTTTTATAGTAATGGAGATAGTGATTTGATTGTGCACAGAAATTTATGAATAGTATAACTTAAAAAAGAAAAATCAAGGATGATGTCCTAGAAATCAGTGGAAAAATTCTGATTCACTACAAGGAGTAGATTTTATGAAGTGAAATTGCCATTTAAACCAAAATTGTCTATAATGTTCCAAAATCAATGTAATTCTATTTTCTTTGTCTTACCATAAATTTGACATTTTCAGATTGTTGTGGATGAATGTCTCTAAGGCACACTAGGAGATAATCTAGTTATAAGATCTTGCATGAATTACAAAGTTCATGCTTATAACATCTATTACATTAGTACGAGATGTGACCAAAAATCATTGCTAAACCCAGAGTGTGAATTAATGAAATGTCACATTGCTTGCACTATAAAAGAAGTTCCACTCCAAGGAAGCAGATAGGAACAACAGCTGAAGACTCAGGGTGCATTAGCCAAGCACTGGCCACATGAAGCGTGGGCAGCAGCAGCCCCTGGGCCGGACAGACTTCTGGAGTTGGCCCATGAGTCTGCCCACTCTCAAAGGCTTTCTGGCAGGTGCTGTTCTAGCAACAGCAAAATGAAGGTATGTCACCTGCAAGGGACAAATAGTCTCAAGATAAGCTCATTGACTCAACAGCTGCTACTTACACAGAAGAGCTGCAGGTCTGCTGGGGTAGAATGAGGTGAGTGTGGAAATAATGCAGGTCAAAGGAGCCTTCCTGGAGCACACAGAGGACTGAATAATTCACCAGGTATCTGCCTCTTAGGACCTACTGCCTCAGTCCCACTGCAGTCAAACTTATCTAGTCCAATTCAGATCCACAATATCCTCCATATCCCAAGGAGTGCAAGGCTGTGTGTTAAGAATAGCTGTCTTGGCTGCTGAGCGAGGTGTTTTTGCTGCCATCATGGGTAAGTTTGTTAAATTGTGATGTAATGAAGACATTGTTCTGTGTGCCAATAACCGTGTAAGGTGTTTCCTCCTGGTTTGTCCCACTTTTCCCACAGACCTACACAACGAATGAGGAGACCACTGTGGGCCATATTTGCAGCAGTGTAGCTGGCTGTGTTTGTAAAACAGAGGTCAGAACATCAGCTGTTGTAAAATGGTGTTATGCCACTGCGATCAACTGAGTTATAGCAATTCACACCAGCTGAGGACTTGGAACTAGATTTTTAGGAATATTTTATTAAACATTCTCAGAGCAAAACTCTATCTTAGGCAGTTACATGTTTTACATGCGACAGGGACCTGTACCTGATGTATCACAGGGAGAAAAATAAACTAAACTAACAAAAGCAGTGCACAATTAGTCTGATGAATCTCATGCAACTAGTTTCCAAAGTTGGGCAAGTCAAGCCTATACTTGTAAATAGAAATCCACTGATTTTATAATTTCAAAAGCAGATCAGCAGAACTTGACCTTGCTTGCACCAGTATTGATATCTTTGTTTTGAGTGACAGCAGAATCGAGGCTTTACTTGTCATAGAGCTAAATTCAGCCTTACAGCAAGTAGAAGGGGTGAGTGTTGATAAGGAAATACATCTAATAATCTCATTTTAAGTTTCACATTATTTTACTGTAGATTCTCTTAAGTATGGCACTAAAAAATGGTAAACCAAGTAGTCCCATTAAGGGCTGATGGAGGACGTGCTTTTTCCTGCATTATATAAAAAACATGGAAAAAAATTAATTATGAAAAAAGAACAGCTATAAAAAGGTAAGCTATGAAAAATGACTGTATTCAGGGATAAAAACCAGCTCATATCTTGTATGGATAAAAGATATTGTACATATGATCAGTAAACCGGCATATACAGCATATTATTCTTCATGGATCAAATTTGTAAAATCCTTCACAAATTTTTGCTTGGAATATATTGTGACTTATCTAGAGTCAGTTAGATGTAGGATTTTCAGGATATGTTGAGCTTGAATAGTTCCATTTCTATTCAGATCTGAGATTTAGTTTCTTAAGTCTTCTCTGAGAGCTATTGGTGGAGTTCACTACTTTGGGACAGTGGGAAAAGAGGCCACTTTTGAGGAAATAGAAACACTAAAAAAATTGTGCTCAATTTTGTGCTGGCTATGTTATAGATATTAGCACTCATAAAACTGCAGATACAATTAATGGAACACGGCTGGGACATCCCCAGAAAATCAGAGTATTCCTGTGATTTAAAAGAATGCTTCCATATAGGTCTTCCATATAAAAATAAGGACTGGGTAAGAGAATAGCTAAGAGGAAAGGAAGAGAAGAGCTTGAAGGTGGCAAAGAGAAAATGTGATTAAGCAGGCTAATGAATTTCTGGGAAGGGCAGTGGTGTAGATATCCTTAGTATGTGTGATTTATAGACTAAGATTCATCTTCTTGAAGCTCCCAGGAGAAACACTGATTCCTATACTGAAAAAAAGGAAGGGTTTCAGCTTTTTGTTACCTTGCCTTTTAATCTCCCCAACACAAAAAACACAACACGCCAAAAAAACCCTCATCGTAACCCCTGCACGCAGTCTTTCTGTTTCACCATTTGATCCCATCCTGATACCACCAGTGAAACACAGATTATTTAGAGTACCCTTCTTTGTTACTGTAAGGTCTCTTTTTGTCCATACTCCATAACTGAACAGGGCTCCTATCTTAAAAGACATTCCAGAAATGAAAAGCAGCCTTCACTGGATAACTGGCTCAGCCAGCCCTTTTGCAGGCTTCTTCCTCATCCCAATCCCTTTTGGCTGTTTGCTCACATACAAACAATAGAACTCACTATCCTGATGTGACACAAAGTAATGCACTTATTTAGGCATTTTCAGGAAACAACAACATCTGAATTAAATAACTCTGGATGGCAAATGTGGGAAAGGACATATATATACACACGTGCACAAATATACACTTTTAGAAATGCTCATTTGACAAATTAACAGCCTAAAGGCTCCCAAAACAAAATAAATATGCAAGTAGTGATTGATATAAAAATATTTTCTTCTGATTAAAGTGTTGCTTGGTGCAAAGCAGGCTCTTAAAAAGAAGGTGGTGAACCCTTTACTCACAATGACATGCTGCTCCTCAGCAGGCAGTGACACAGGAGTTCATGCAGCTACTTTTTTGGAGTAATTGCTCACGTTGTAAAACAGAGGCTTACAAGCTGGGGCTTTGTCATTTGGTTATGAAATTAACTGATTTGTGCATGTATTCCTGTAGATTCAAATATTTTATCAGTATGGAGCGCAAGGCATGAAGGCCATTCCTGTGCTGCAGCTGTCTGAAGTGTATATGTGAGGTGAACAAAATGAAGAAGAAATTTATGCACAGAAAAAATTCTAAAAAAGGAAGGGAAACTGTCCCTGATGTTAGAGCTTGTCTTGCTTTATGCAGGAATTCTGTTGTTACTTTTGAAAATGTAGAAGCGGTTCCAAAGCACATTGGCACGTGCATGAAACTGCAATACTCACTTGGCACTGCCTGTTCCCAGTGCTGGCAGTGCAGCACATAGACCTCTTTAGCCTCTTCCTCTGTTGTTTTCTGCGCAAGAGCCAACCATTGTGGCTACTCATGAGGCAAGGCTGGCAGCTGAAGAACCCAGATGCCAAGCTCTGGATTGTCTGTCTGTTCGGTTTGTGGCTGGTCTCTTCCCTGGCATCTGCCCTGGCATTGCAGCAGGCTGTGTAACCGTCTGTGGAGTTGGGTTCAGGATTAGTCTTCTGCTGGATAGCATGCTCTCCTGGTCACTGTTTGCCTTTTGAATTATTCTTGATTATGAAGAATATGTTTGTCTCCTGCAGACTCCACCCAGGACGTGCGTTCTTGTGCAGTGTTGTGTGGTGGATGAGAAAGGGTGGGTGCTCCCTTCCCTTGGCACAGCCTGGTTTTTGCTTTAGAGCACAGCGTGTTTAATTTCAGCCACATAAACCAAATCATCTCTTCTCAGCCAGGAAAATGTTCAAGTTGAATGTAATAACACACTTGTATGTCTTTTCTGTGGCTGAGCCCCCAGGCCCCCAGGCCACAGCAAAGGCCTGAAGAATGCCATCTCTGCTTTGTGTTAGCCCACATGCCCGCAAGATCCTGCTTGGGCTCTGCCTGATTTTTAATCCACTGGAAGTGTCATAGCTGAGCAATATAAGGTGGTTGTTTCTCCTTTGGGATATTTAGCTCTGACACTGAGAAAGTTCAGCAGACAATTTAAGCAGTGAAACTTCCAGGATAAGAGAAACACTGCTAACATGTGCCTGAAGTGATAAACTGACTGTTTATAGATATTATGTCAGAATGTTTCTAAAAGAAAGTTTTGTCAGTGAGGAAATAGAGAAACGGATTGTCTAGCAGTCCTTTTGATGGTAAGCAAATCTGTAAGAAGTACAAGAAGGATGTACCTAATGTAACACTATTTGATGCTGGGCTAGTCATAGCATCATAGAATCATGTGATAGTGTGGGTTGGAAGTGACCTTTGGCCATCTAGTCCAGCTCCCTCTTAGAGGTGCAGGGACATGTTGAATTGAATCAGGCTGCTCAGTGCCCCATCCAACTCTATCTTGAGTGTTTCTGAGGCTAATGGATGATTTGGGGGCTCATAGGTTTTTTGTAAATATTATCTGTTCTGAGACTTCTGAGAAGAGAATAGTGGGATAGAGGAACAATTGCTTAGCCCAGCTGGACATCTCATGTCACTGGACACCAGCACAGCTATTACAGTAGGTGGAAATGAAGGCAATACTGCACTACCTGCATTTGTTCTTTTCTCTCTTGTACTAGCTCATACTTCAAGTGTCTCATGCCCTCTAATATTTCATGCAGCCAGGAGTGCAGAAGTGCAGGAGGGAGCAGCACAGTGCAGCTGTGTGACTGATGCCCCATAAGCACAGCCAGTAGCATTGTTATACTCTCACCCCATCAGGAGACATTGTTATACCATCTATCAAAGCTTGCCACGAGCATCGTGTTGCCTACCCAGCCAGTTCCATCACATCCAGAGCTACTATATATCCAGTCCATCTTCAGATATTTTTTATTAGAAGTTACTTTCAAAAACATTTCTTTTTGGAGAAAACCCTCTGAGAAAGGCCAGTGTCCATGCTATTCTTTCTGACTGGAGGCAAAGAAAAAGTGGCTTTTTGACAATTCATCAAATTCCGTTTGGACCAGACAACTTTACTGTGGTATTGTGCCAAGGTACAATGCCAGCTTTCAGTAAGATGTCAGAAGATAATTTAAACAGAAATTTCATACTCAGAATACTATTGAACAATGCCTTTCTCAATCTTTTAAGAATTAAGATAATTTATAAACCACAGATATAACAGCATGTCACATAGTCATTGCCAGTGAATAAGAAACCTATTAATTTATTTTCTAGTTAGTACCAATTTTAATATTATTGAAACTAGTTCTCTTTGTTTATAGAATACAGTTTTGCTATTGTGAGGAGATACAGAAGTTTCAGGTTCCCATAAGGATCAAGTTGTTTTAATAAGATTTATTGCAAGAACCTGTTAGTGATTTGTAACTTGTTAGAATATTAAATAACTCATAAAGTTTTGAAAAAAAAAATTTAGTTTTCTAGATCTAGTTTGGATTCTACATATACATTTGACAGCAAGTACAAATTCTGACATCACCATACACAGGTAAACATCTCTCACTTTGAAACTTAGATTGCATAAAACCTTATAATCTAGTCATAAACCTCTTGTGTACTCTGGACTGCTAAGGTTTCAAATCTTCTAATCTATGATGACCTTTAAATCTATTCTTAAGGTGTTTCATGTCTGTAGCCTGTGCAAATGACAATTGTGTTGGCTGTGCTGGTTGTGGAAAGCGGATGTTCACGTTAAGGAAGGTTGTGACCAGTTGGTTAGAAGTGCCCTCCTGGCCCAAAAAACAGTGTGATGCTGCAGCATAGTTTCAGGATGGTATGTGAAGTGCTCTGAATTGTGGCAGCAGACAGAATCAAGAGACTTCCCTTTACCTGCAACATGCACTGTGCTTATTTTACTCTCCTTTCATACTCTGATATAAATAATCAGAGGCAGTTGCTTATCTCTTTTTACATCAATAAATCACTTCTCAAAAACTGTAAATATGTATTAGTCATCAAATCTTTGTTTGTTTTGAAAATCCAATCTAAAGAAAAAAATATGGTAACACTATCATTATTTGAAATTGTATTTGGACAACAAATGACAGATGTATGCTGGTGTTGCATTTACCTCTTCTCCTTAATCACGTCATTTTACCAAATATGTAATTTTGGTCCCTCATCCCTGAAGAATTTAATCAGTAGTGGTTGGACTGTGTTGATAGTATGTGGTCAATTTTTTTGGTGCAAACCCCTTTAAGAATAAGTTGGCAGAAAAAAAAATTATTTAAAACCTCATTAAAAGGAGCAGCTAAGGTTTGGCACAAACAAATCTCAGTGTGGGAATTAATTCTTTTTCACCAAATTAAAAGATATTGGTTTGTTTGTTTAAAAATGGTATCAGAGCAGCAAGCCCCCCCACGCCCCTCACATTCTTCCTCCCCCAAAATATAGCTGGTCTGCTGTTTTTGATGCTTTTTCTGTATGTGTAAAATTCCAATCTAGCTTTTATTTAAGATGAAATTTGGCAAGTGATTAGACCATAATATGTCTAAATGCTTTGTGTATTTTGGAAGAAAAAAAATAAAAAGGAGTTGAGATAATAAAGCTCCATAAGTTGTTGCTGCATATGTACTGCAAGTGCTTTTCAAAGAAGTTTCATAAAATTTTTAATTAGGTGGCTAAGACTATACATGGTAGACTGAAACTGTTTAGTCTGTGGGGTAAATAATGTGCATTTTAAAAACATTTATAAATACATATTCCCCCACTTGACAGTTCTATTCCAGTCCGCTGAGTAAATAATGCATATTTTTAAAAATTCATAAATACATATAATATGTAAAAAAGCTGCCCAGATGCCATATTTGTGGGACCTAGAAACTTAGATGATGCTGAAACAGACACAGTCCCCAAAGATAATGATACATACTCTATAACCTCCCATGAAAATTTTCTTTTAAAATAAAACAAGGAAGGAAATTCTATAGACCAAATTACACTCAAATAAGATGAAGGCTGTGATGTAAACCTGCAGAACCGCGCAGAGTCAAAGCAAAGTTTGTTCTCAGATCATGCTACTGAGTTTTCTACTCCATACATTTCCTAACCTTCTTGCTACCTTAAGAACAGCATGATTTAAGAAAAGAACATCAGCATTCATGTTTCATTTCTTGAGCCCTGTGAATCTGAATACACACGATTATTTCTATTGATCAGTTTTCTGGATCTTGTTTTTTTTAAAAAAAAAAAATATTTCCTTAATTAAAGGAATATAGATATATTTTCAAGCAGCCAGAAATCCCTGGTTTAATGTGGGAAATGTAGAATCTCTAAGAAACAAGTATAGATGAATAGGTCAGGGCTTTTGCTTTTGTAGTCCTTTATACAACAAAATGCTGAAGCACACTAACTTTAAATGTGTGCTTATATTCACTCCTATTCAGCAAAAAAATTTAACGCGTCCTCCAATCAACTTTAGCTACAACAAATGTTTATGTATTTTCTAAGTCAATGCTTACAGTTACACTGAGAAAGGAGCCCTAACTGAATCTCTATGAGCAAGCTTAAACATTATTAAGTATTTAGACCTGTTGGGAGTTGTGCTATAGGGTCAAGAAATCTCCTTCTTCCTTCTCTGTGTGTTTATTCACAGGCACACAACAAGGTGTGCCCACTGGGAGGAAATTTTGCTCAACCTGAATGGCAGCTCCTCATATCATCCTGAATTTTATATAGAATAGAAAAAAACCCCAAAGAGCAGAAGAGACTCCAAAGAGCTCAGTAGCAAAATTGTCCACGAAATTATTGGGACTGAGTCTGAGAGGAAATGTTATAAATATTAACCTTTGGGTTTGATTTTTTACCCCCAGTCCTTTTACACAGAGACCACCTTCATGTGATCTGGTTCCTTAGTGAAATTATTCCTGTGTGTATCTTTATATTATTTTCTTTGCTTCTAACTGCTGTATTTCTGCACAGTTTCATATCTGCTAGCCCCAGCATTTACAGCCTAGGAAAACCTCATAAATCTACTTCATTTTTCTAATAAGACATGAAAGTCCTTAATTGGCCTTAATGAAATGCACTTAAAGGGCAATAAACGTGTTTAAGCCCCTCTTTCAGGGTGAGCTACAGTACTCTCACTCTGCTCTGTTTTAGCCTTTGTGGTAATTAATCACTTATTCATATGTGGCACATCAGTAACAAGATCAAGCAACTACTGCACAATTGCATGATAATAAGCTGCTCATATATGTGTCAAGATTTAGCAATCCTTTTTAAAGCCTAATTTAAACTCATTTTACAACTAAGCAGGCTGCTTCTCTGAAGTATTTCTACCCAGTGTCTTTTTTACATATTGCTGCTGAAATGCCATCTTTTTATTTTGTTTATAGAGCTGCATTTGCCTTAAATCTACTCATGGAACCAAAGTGAATTGCAGCAATAGGAGAGCCTTACCACTGTATTTTTGCAAAGGCTTTATCTTTGATCCAAGACCGTAATCACCCTCACACTGAAGGAAGGGCCACAGAATTATCATGCATTAGAATAAAAACTTTAAAAAATGATGAATTGCAGTGAAGGTTTATTTTCCAGGCTGCTGAAGCTCTGTCCCCTGTAAATCTCATGCTGCTTCCCTCTGTCAGTGGGCAAGAGCACAAACTGAGTGAAGAGAACCAGTTATTTCTAGGAGTCAGGCCTATGATTCCTGGCAATGAACTTGCTCCTAAAATCTGAAATCTGATTCATATTTGCTGTAGTCTCCGTAATTTCTTCAGAAACAGAGAAGTATATATGTATGTGTATAAGAATCTGAGTTCAAGCAATGTTGACAGAAGCTGATGTCTTTTGCTGATCGAGTCGCCTGAGATGTCCAAAATGTCTATGAGATAGACATTTGCTCTTACCAGCCAGGTGTTGTACCCAGCAGAGATATATTAATAGGAAATGACCTGAGCATTTATGTTTGGTTTTCAAAGAAACGAGGGGTCAAGTTAGTGCTTACTACATATGAAAACCCACAAATATAAAATAGGTACATTTTTCTCCATGGATTATCTCAGTGGAAGAGTTCTTAAAAACTTCAGGTTTAGTTTCATCTTTGGAATTCTAGAGTCTGTTTTGTATGAATTTATATCACATCAACAATAGATAGAGCCTGTAAAGGCATATTTAGATTTCTAGTGGTTATTTGATGTCTTGTAGGCATTTCCAGTTCTTCAAAAGTTGTCCATTATTGTATTTGATCTACAAGAAGCAGTTTATGTTTCGTATCATGAGTGCAGGCACTTATAGAGACCAGTGCATGGGCACTTTAAAATCATGCCTTAATCCAGCTCCCCACAGTAACCTGGATATGGTAAAACGTAGATAGTCATCTGTGTATGCGCCTGTGGGAATGTGTGTCTTGGCTGTCGTAAAGTTGTCAGTAAATCTAGAGACATGCCCTATATTCTGGCAGCTCAAGATCAACACCCATGTATATTTTCTGGTTTGGACTCCATTTTAGTGTAGGGAGATGGGAGAAGGAAGAATACCAGCTGTTTTCCCAGTCATGGTCCACATACAAAGAAAATGGACCAATATCATCTTCGATATTTAGCAGCTTGTGGGAAATGCCCTGATAGCAGAAACATAGTTTCCAAGGGGATGATACAGTACTTTGAGGAGAGTCTGTCACAAGCCAAATCTTTTTGTTATAAAAGCAGCTTACGCTTCATATTGCAGATCACTTAAAACTCAGAAGCAGAACACAGCAGGTTTTTGTCAGTCTCAAAATGCCCTCATACCTAGAGTTAAGCAATTTGAAGAAAGAGCCAGATTGGAAGAACGAAACAATTAAAACCATATTAAAGTTTGAACTCTTTTCAAAAATGGAAGATAACTAGGGAAGGTTAAGTTCTTCAATCTGTATTGGTGAGCAATTGGGACCAGCAGAAAGGAAGGCAGTTGGGAGGTGGCCTTATTCCATTGTAATGGACAAACTGTCATTTAACAGAGGCTATCAAAAAGAAGGTGGAAACAGTGGATAGTTTTGGACTTGGCTGAATATGGACTCCATTTCAGTTCTTGAAGCACTCAATCTCTCTGATAAAAACTAGATGGTGCCCACAGTCTGGGACAAGAGATGTTAAGAGATGTTATGGGAAATTAACATTTGGAAAAGCTATTCATACCTACCAAGCATGGGAGGCCACTTGGTTGTAATAGATTAGGAGAAGCTTATGGGAAGTCATGGGTGCTGTAAAGTACTGGATGTGGCATAGAATGTTAAATGCTACCTCAGAAAATAATAAGGATGGGGGACAGAGAGGAGAAAGCTGCTAGAAATATCCCCAGTACACAATTTAAGGGATGATTCTCAGCAATAGATGTGGGGTTTTTTTTGAGCAATAAAGATTCCTAAGGTGTTTCAGAAACATGTATTAGAAAGAATACACAAATGTAATTTAGAGATTGGAAAAAATCTCAGAAGCTGACTAGAGAATTTTACTCTGGGCTTGTGTCCTTGCTACAGTATTCCATGAAAGAAAAAAGTGAAATGGGTTAAAAAAGGGATTGTGTTACCAGACCTCAGTTGCAACCTTTGGTTCAAGAAGCCCTTAAACCAGCTTTTAATGAAAGCCAGTAAAAAAAAATATAGCAGACAATCAGCTCATGCCATCTCTCATCCTCTTTCTGTTAGTATCCAATGCTAGTCAGGGTTGGTGATAGGGTATTTGGAAAGATGGACCTTCGATATGACCTAGTATAACGGCATTTTAGTAAACTGAGAAAACTGTAAAAATGTCTTCCTATGCCACAAATATAGTCCAGAACCAAAAATCAAACTAAAACCAAAACCAAAAAAACCAAATCCTCCAAAAACCTAAAACAAAACCCCCTCCGCCCACCAAAAAAACCAACCAACCAACCAACCAACCAACCAACCAACCAACCAACCAGCCCACCAATCAAAAAAACAAAACAAAACAAAACAAAAAAGAGAAAACCTTAAAAATTGTTGGCACAGGGAAAATTGTCTGGAAAAGTCCGTGTGCTTTTCCTTAACTGTTATTTTTATTCTTATTATTTCTTTGAGATATTCTACTTAAGACAGAAAGGAGACTGCATATCAAATCTATACACTTCACACACAGTTCATACATGCCTGATGCTGGATACAGGATAGTTGTCAGGAATTAACACTGCTTGAGCTTTGAAATACAGTTGTAGATACAACACCACTGATCCCATTATGCAGCAAATTTGTGAAAAACCACAACTGAAAAATACTAAAGAATCTCAATTCATGTAGTCTGTAGTCAATCTCATCTATGTTTAGCACTCTTAAATTACAGAGCAGCACTAACAAATAAAACATGGGTTATCAACTGCTACCATTTTGTTCAGCTGAAAGCTGAAAACCAGGATACTTACATTGTTAGAAAGTAATGTCAGAATCCCCAAAGACTTGCAGAAATAAAAAGGGACAGATAAAGCAAAATAGGATTACTCGTAACATGGGAATTTCCACCATGTCATGAAAATGATGCTATGTGCAGCTACAACACAAGAAAAGAGGCAGAACTAGCAGTGGTGTCACAAAGACAAGCCTCAGGGTTGCAGATCTTACATGCCTTTTTTAGTTTTTCATCCCTGAGGAATGCACGGCAGGGATGAATTGATAGCTGATGGGCTTAGTGCTGTCTGTCAGCAATGCTGCTGATGGAGTTACCTATGGATCTTCTGAATAGCATAGGCCACTGGTGCAAACTGATCTATTTTTTCTTACTTCCTTATATCCTTAAAGAACTGTCTTTAGAAATTTTAAGTTCTGCATTTATTGATTATTCATTGTTGTTATTGGCACATCTACTGAGGAAAGAAAATTCTGTATTTTCTTAAGAGATTAGAGACATGAAATAATTGAGAGAATCTTTTGTTAGAACACAAGTGCTGAGCAAATATGGCAAGAAAAATAGTCTGGTCCCTGGTCACCTACAGAGTAGACAACATGTGCCAGGCGAGTGGCCTGTACATTTGTCTTTCTGAGTAAGCATCTGGTTAATTTTTTGGCAATGTGGGTAAGTGCATCAACTTGTGGCATTAAATGGCTGGTTATAACAAGTAACGTGGATGCAGACAAAAATCCTCATACATTTCCTTAGTCAACTGAAATGAATGGAGGGAAAAGGCCTGTGTGGAAAAATCCAGCTTTATTCTGGAATCTTGTAAGCAAGGAGATTTCTGCTCATGAACAGAGGTGGGCTTTTGTATGAGAAGTCTGATGTTCTACTCTTTAAAGCCATGTAGAAGTGCAAGTTCATTTGATTTCTGAAGATCTGCCATCTACTGGCTTGGTAAAACTGCTGTTACTTGCTAACATAATCCTCAATCTAGTAATCTGTTCCCTCCAAACAATTTTTGAATTTTTTGCTGAACGTCAGCTAAAGATGATAAGAGATTACGCCAGCTGATGTGAATAGTGCTCCCCATCCAGGGGAAAAATGCAGCTGCTTTTCTGGATGCTAAGTGAAGGGAGAGATAAAAATGATATTGTGAGGTGGACTGCTGGAAATGAGAAAAGGAGAGGATGTCTTAGGGGTCCTAGCATTGTTGCCTATGGTGAATGTTTATTTCCTGGTGTCTAGCAAAAATGTGAGAAAAGGTCAGCGTCCAGGAGTGGAAATGTAATGAAGGAAAGTAGAGAAAGGAAACTTGGTCTCAGGTTTGGAGACTTTTGAGAAGATTGCATCTCCATCGTGGACTTCAATTAATTTTTCAGTTGATTTTTTAACTCATTTATGTTTTCTTCATTACATTCGAAGGTATAATTAAGTATGGGAAAGTATGTCCCCTTTTGTGTTTTACAGCTTCTGCTTGATAGAGTCATACTATGCCTACTAGTTTGGATGGTATGAGTTACAATGAATGACCTTTCCCTATTCACCTTTCCTGCACTGCTCAATGACTGCTCATGACCAGCATGCTCTTCCTCTCAGTCATTTCTTTTTCCAAGCTGAAAACTCCTATTCTATCTAATTGCTTCTCATATGGCACTCACTCCTCACCTCTGATCAGCTCTGTCACTACCTAAATGCCTTTTCTGAATCTACTATTTTTAAAGTACTATTCAAAATTAGTCCAAGAAATCTTTCCTAGTGTCAATACTAGTGAAAAGCCTATGCTTCTGTCTGTGCAGTTAAGATTATTTTTCTGCTCGCTCATGACTTTGTGTGGGTCAGTGCTTAATTTTGCTGCTACTGTTCTGTGCAGTTCCTCAGCATTGTAAGAATCTCCTGTAACTCTTTGATCAGTTAAAGTTCTGAGGATCCTGAAAAGCTTTGTGGCATTAGCAAACTTTCTTAGCCTCACCATTTGCTCCCTGGTCCACATGATTTATAATATGTTGAGGAACAGATGTCTGCCTCTGGGTCTCTGAGGAGTTGGTAACCTTCCCTTAACAGGAAACTTTCACTTTATTTTAACTCTTTGTTTCCTGTCTTGTAATCAATTATTAAGTCATCAGGGGACTTTGAGTCTTATTCCACATTGATTTAATGTTTTTAAAAGCCTTTGGTGAAGGATCTTGCCAAGCCTATTTCTTTCAATCAAACTTTTTTTTCAAACTTTTTCAGTTGTATCCCTTACTATTGTTAACACTTTCATTACATTTAAATGGATTGATGATGTATGATTTCCCTTTGCAGAAGCTGTCCCAATGTATCATATTTATTTACACCTCTACTGTCCATGTTCCTTGTTATTGATTGTACCAATTTTGACCCTAATGATATCAGACTTAAGAAGCTGTATTTCTCTGCATCTTCCCCTGGGAAACTTTTTAAAAAATCCATCAGTCGTCATTTTTCATTACCTGATATGAGGAATGAGTTACATACAACTTTAGGATCTTCCTTTAGAACTGTGACTATATGAAACGTGGGAGAGTTTATTCAATTTTCTATTTTCCTTGATTTCTTCCATTTGAAGGATGTAGATATATTTTGTTTAACTTTTAAATTCTCTTATATTTTACTACCTAAGCCAAACCACCTTTCCTATATTTTTAGTCATTTAAAATATGTGATTAATGTATTTTCTAAGCTAGTGCCATTACATCTAAAATATTTTGCCATTTTAGCTGCTCCTTTTAAAATTTTTTTTCGGTGTAATATTTGTCTTTGCTTACATCCCATGATGCAACTAGAGACAACCCATAGTCCATTATTTTTCATGATCTGTAAACAAGTCTCATGATTGTGCAGAGGTTTTGATTACAGTGTTCCAGCTAATGGAATAATGAAATTGCTCTACCTGTGTATTAGTATGAGCTTGCTGCCAGTTTCAAATGAACTTGATAGAAGTGTAGATCCTAGATGTTATTGCATTTCTAAAGCTTCATTAAAATTGTCTGGGTACTGGAGAGGGACTTCAGCTGACTGATTGCACAGAGCCAAAAATCAAAAAAGGTAAAACTCAAGCAATACCTTGTTTCTCAGCAGATGGAAATATAGTCAGAAACAGCAAATGCCGTCTCTTGCCTAGCAAAGACAAGAGGCCCAAGAGAATCTAAGAGTCTTGTGCTGGGAGAAGCTTTGGGAGAAGCTTTGAGAGAAGGAAGACACAGATAAGTATAAAAACCTTCTTCATCTTGTGAAGTCAATTTCCTAAAGTCTGAGTTAACAACTTAGTTTAATTGTGGCTGAATTATTTCTCAGTCCAAGAATGTTCCTTAAAGAAGGAAGACTAAAAGTCTACTTGCTGTGACTGGCTACACTACTTCATCAGCAGTTAAGTCTTCACCCCCTGCAGTAAAACACTCTTAGAAGCCTATTCCAATGGTGTCCAGTCTTTTGGACTCTTCACTCCCAGAGATTCATGAGAAACAACAGCTGCTTGCATGTCCATCTCTGTATACCCCCACGATTTGCTTGGCCAGTGTCTGGCCTCTTTCAGATCACGAATGCTGAGACAGGCAAGGAAGACTCGAAATGGGCCTGATGATAAAATGCTGCAGTGTGTAGGGAGGATTAGACTACCATGCAGCAGTCAAGTAGATACCTGGGAGGACCCTGTTGTTTTGGGGCGCCCTGATATTGCAGAGAGGGTTCTTGGAGGTGACTGTATTGTCCAAATGAGCTCACCTAGCTAGTTCTCCTTGCTCAGTCACATGCTGCTTAATCCCGTGCAGGATCACTCTGATAATTTGGAATAATTAAAAAAAAAATCAACAGAACCAAACAACTTGATAATATGTGCTAAGGAGAGCTGGCACAATTTGCTTGTCTGTAGCACTTAAAAATTAAATGCTCCATCAGCAGGCTTCCTCAGTGCCATTCAAGGTGATGTAAACATGTACCAAAAATCTGAATAAAGTCAGATTTCTAACGGTGTAGGCAAAATTCTGACCTAGTTTAATCAGTCACTGTGCTTTTCTGGTTGTTCTGATTTTGTTGTTCATTTGTGCTGGGCAGCTGGACAATAGGATTTTGCATGGGCCACAAACAATGAAATAAAACAGCAAGATGTACTGTATTTTACTGAAACATAATATAAAGGGCAGCAGGGGACTAGTCAAAGCCCAATATTCTAAGACTGTAATTTTTTATCACTAGTTTATTTCCTAAACCAAAATATTTTTGAGTATAAATATTGGATGAAAGCAAAGCTGCACCATGTTTGCTGTCATGGAGGCAACACCAAAACCTATTTTTTTATTAGAATTAAATTAATATGGCATAAGTAGTTTTATAGTTTTAACATTTTAATATTATTTATGTTCTAACTGCTCTGCATAAATAGAACTGTTCCTTGCTTCTTTTGGTTTTACTACTAATAAAAAGTAATAGGCATAATAATTCAGGGACTGTTTGCATTTTCAGGCACTTTTGTTCTGTCATGTTTACCTATTCAAGGAGACATAGCGAAAGCCAGACTGTAAGAAACTTTAACACAAAATACAGCAGCCACTTTTCAACCAAACTATGTATATGGGAGCAGGAAAAGACTAAAACAAATACCTACAGTTAGTATTATTAATGAAAGGACTTTACAATAAAAAGAAAGTTGAGAAAGTAGCTCTATGCAAAAATCTACTAGGATGGCTTTTTGGTTTTATTCAGTGTATTACAGTAATTACATTATAAGTATATTAACAGACATATTCCCCTAATTACCAATTGATTTCCCAGAGTACTTAAAAATGTGCAGAAAAATAACCCTGTTTGTGATGGACATGAAGGTAATTTTTTGGCACTGGCAACTTTTTACTTTCATTTGACCGTAAAAGGAAGTCTTAAGTATGGAAGAATGCCATTAGTCCGTGCCAAGAAGACAAAAATCTCAATCACCAGAAAACCAATGAAGTCAGGTTGTACTTCCAGGGTCTCTAATAATAAAGGAACAAATCTAGATTTCCTCTGCTAACATGACAGAGGAAGCGGTGTAGGGGCAGCATTTTTACATTTTAAGGTACATTGAGCGGTACAGCTTGTAATACATAGAAGAAAATAGGTGTTCTGTAACTCGTACAAGTTTTTTCTTGGATTTCCCTGGAGCCAGGAATGTTAAACAATACACATTGTACTGCTGATAGATTTGTGTAAAGCAGCCTACATGTAGCCTCTTTCTAGTTAACCCTTAAATGTTAGGCGATGTGGCCTTTACGCGAACTCTGACTTCAGAGAGTGTAAGCCTTCCTAGGCTCTTCCTGCTACCTGTGCTTTCTGTGAATGCTTCAGAGCCATACAAAATTTAAAACTCCGTGTCCTTACTGAATCTCTAAACTCTTCCTTGCCTCATTGTCACTTGGGAAACTAAACAGGTTAGGTTTCCTTAGCTAAAGGCAGGTTTTTTAAAAACCTCTCAAATCCTTTGATCAATGACTGCTTAATGCGAAGTAATTCCTTTCCACTTATCTATAACATGGTGCCACTTCAGAAGTTTTTAACACAGTGTCCTTAAACACAAATCATCCTTCATTTCTGGGACTAATATCTCTTGCTTAGCAAATTATGTAAATGGCATCAGTAGAGTATTTGATGTCACTATTTCTATGTACTACTTTCAAATCTTCCTCTGTTCCTGTAAAGGGCATGATCCTTCTTTCATACTTGCGTGGTTTACGGGTCACAAACATAAGTGATCTAGGTGTACTTTTTGTGAATATTAGGCATATTGAGTAGAATAGGTTACATCTTTATCACATCCAAGTCTAGTCCCCTTCATTCCACTAATACCACAAAAGACAATTGAATCTCCACTGACTTGAACAGGCTTTGCATAAAGTTTACAGAAGCATATAGTTTATCTAGCTTATTAGCAAACCTAAGGATCAAATTCAGCTATTGTGCTAACAAGCACAAGTGCCTCGATTTTGACTTCTTACATGGGATGAGTTTGAAGCTGTCAGAGCATGCTTCTGTTTTTACTTACATTAATATAGCAAACACAGAAGTCAGTAGAATTGTTATACAAGCATAAATTTACTAAAAGTGAGAAGAAAATTAGGCCCTAAGTCTCCTTTGCCTGAGTCATGTTTTAGTCATTGATCATTTTATCCTCAATTTGGGATAAGCCTCTATGAAATTTTGCACAACCCTATCATGTTTGCAATCTAAAAAGAGGTTAAGGAAATAGCCACACTGGGAGGAGTGACAATATGCAAATGCCTTTGCAAAGCACATTCATCCTCAGCAGAGTTGTTATATGTCCCATGGTTCTCATTAAGGGTTCTTTGCTAAATCTTTTTGTTTTTCCTGTCTTACTGGCAAATGTTTACCATTCCCAGATACTTACTGTATTTAGCATCAAACTGTAGCTGGAAACACAGAGGGCTGCTGAAAATGTTGGTGAGCATGGAAAATGCTGCAAACAAATAAAAGCTGAAGGTAGGAGAAGGGCAGGAATTCTCACAGCCAGCCTGGTAAAAGACCAGGAAAAGGACTATGCTCTCCTCCACAGTGTTGATCTTTCACAGACTGAACAGTCTCCCTTTAAAAAAATAAATATTCACTGCAGGTCTTCAAAAATGATCATAACTTGAACATGCATCCTCCCACAGCATTCAGAAAATGAATGTTGTTGTTGTTGCTTATGTCGACATAGACAGTCTCTCCTTTCCAGAACGTTTCAACCTCAGAGTGTTTGAACTGCTACTGCTGGACTCACCACAGATGCTGAGGCTTCTTTAGGACAAGCAGGTGTCTCACAGAATCGAGGTGTTCTGAAACAGAGACCAAGGCCTGAAAAAGCATCTCTCCCTTGTACCACCATGCCTGAGACAGGGTCTCATTTCCTCAGTGGAGGAAAATCCTGTGGCATCTCACAATCCATGACGTGAAATGCAGACTTCTGATGGCAGTTGCTGCCAATTTATTTATTTAATTGTCAGCGTTTGCAAGTTAGTTGCTGAAGAGTCATGCTCCGGAACAGAAGCCCTAGTATTTTTGAAGTCCAGATCCAAGAACTGAGTATGTTTGCCTAGGAAGTTTGAGCTGTGCTGCTGCAAGTCTTCACATAAAAGAGAAAAAATCTGCAGTGAATAGAGTCCTATGTTTAAATTTTGTACTGGAGATTCAAAACAGCATTCTGCAAGACCTAAGAAGTGGCAATGACAGCTCCCAACCTCTGAGGGAGTTTTTTAATTGATTTCAAGTGATTCTGGATCAGGAGGTACCTACCAGTTTGAAAATGCAAATGCTGGACAGGTATATCCTATTAAAATACTCCTGGTTCAATTACTCATCTCTCTCGTACATTAATTGACTTTGCCTTATCCTGCTCCCAAAAGGGAAAGTTTCCATCTGTTTGTACGTAAAGCTATTGATCTGTATGGTGGCTGTGTCTGAGCCCTTGGAGGCATTTTGCAGGAGGCAGGGGGATCAAGCACGGCAGCGTGAGTTGCTGCAAATTCGCATTGGGTCTAATTTTGCCCACAGTCTGTTGAGGTCTTAGTAGGCTGCAAAGCTCAGAGATACAGCAACATTTGGGCAATAAATGCCTCACTATGACGTTGGGTTTTTGCAGATACAGCAGATCTAATTTTAAGATCAGAACCCCCAGGTGTCCTTCCTCCATGCAAAAGACACGTATGCAGTTCAGAGAGAAAATGTGTTGGCTGGCTCAGTGTGAAATAAACTGCCACACACTGGTGTGGATTTCTTTTATGTGGAATCTGTGGAACCAGTTACAGTTCAGAGCAAATGCAACCACTTCTCAGTAAATTGTTTATGCTCCATCTCTAGTAGTTCTCCTGCTAGTACAGATTGTTCAGCAACCAAATAGCAGGCTTAACACATCAAGTTTGAAAGAGCAGAGATATGTTGAGGACGAATTTGGCCTTGTGTCCATGTTGAAGCTACTGGTTCTTTTGGATGTTTTATTTCTCAGTTTTTCTGTTGGCTTTTGTCTCTTTCATTTGACAATCCTCTTTCTTTCCATCTGGAATTCCACCTCCTGTGTCCAAACTAAATTTTTCTAACTTTTCTAACCTTTAGGAAATAAAGAAAAAAATGTACATAAGTTAGAAGTGAAATGCTGGCTCTGCTGAAGGAAATAGAAAATTTGAGTCTGATTGGTTGAATTTGGACTTAAATGTTTCAGGTTGAACACGCAGGGACTCTGGCATCCAAAAAATGCTGCTAGCATTGAAAAAAAAATGCTTTTGTGACTATCTGTGTTTCTTCCAGGTTCATGACTATGTGCAGAAGAATATGGAAAGTTTTCCCCTAGTGCCATGATCTTTTCCCCTGCAAACGTCACAAGCAAGACTCAGTAATATTACTACATAACTCTTATTTGATATTTTTTGACTAAATATTTCAAAGTATATGGCACATGTAACTGAAGACTACCATTCCTGTTCTAGAGGAAACAGACTCAGTGCTGTAAATTTCTTGCTCCATGCCACATCCATTGAACTATGGTGGAAGAGCAAATTGTGAGTCCACTGTTCCAAATAAAACTGCATGTGTAAACATAACCGTGGATGCAAAGGACTTAAACAGGTACTTGCCTAGTTTATTTAAATGCCTCTCTGCCACAGACTCTCTAGCAAAGACACTCTATTTCTCATCTTATGACTTGCATACTCACTTATTTTAAAATTTACTATAAGCTCAAGCATGTAAGCTTAAAATTCTCTTTCTGGGAGCATTCATCTGAACAAGAGTCAAGTACTTGAATGTTTGTGGAAAATGAAGGCAAAAGAGGCATAAGTGAATATTTATGGAAACTGATTGTGATATGCGCCCCATTCCAATGGACTAATCAGAACAAGATTGACTGTGTGAACGCATTGCCAGTGAGTTGCAGACAGACCACTTCCCTTCCGGCTCCAGAACAATGACCAGGGGCAATTGCTCTCCTTCGAGCAATTGCCTCCCTTTGTGCATTCCTGTGAAGTGCGCATTGCTACCCAGGTCTAGGTGAGAGCCCAAGGGATGGGATAGGCTCACACCCTCAGTTTAATATAATAGCATTTTTTGAAAATGAGATCATATATTTATTTCCTCAATATGTGACTGGGGGAGGGGGGGCGGGAATTAAAAAAAAGATAAAGCAGACAAGAATACTCTCGTTTATTAGGCTTAGGGAGCTCTGATGTTCAAGCTTGGTTCTTGTGGGAACTGAAGAT
This sequence comes from Serilophus lunatus, assembly GCA_013399895.1. Classification (NCBI taxonomy): domain Eukaryota; kingdom Metazoa; phylum Chordata; class Aves; order Passeriformes; family Eurylaimidae; genus Serilophus; species Serilophus lunatus. The sequence continues at coordinate 2,014 of VXBA01002394.1, read as the reverse complement.
AAGAGAAAAAGCTCCCTACTGCCAGATATAACCTCTGCAGCAGGATCTTTAGGAAAAAAAAAAAAAAAAAGAAGTACATCTGAAAATGTTTTCCTTTGTACTGTTGGGTTTTTTATGTTCCCAGGGACCAGCTACATGGATCTGGGAATTATATGATAAACTTTGGATTTATGCTGTCAGTTTCTATACCTCTTATTTTTTAGTTGGTTAGATTCTGATCTCAGTGCATTGCTACTTTTCACAGTACATTTAAAAAATCCACTTACACATACATGTGTTTGATATATATGGTACACCCTAAGGACAACAGTCTGGCCAAGAGATTACAATTTAGCAATTAAAAAGAAGGAAGAAAGGAATAAAATTATCACCACATTTTAATTTTTCTCTTGGTGAACTTCATATATTGGCTACCTTGTGCTCTTCCAAAGTATGACAGGTAACTATTTTTACCAAACCAGGTAAGGTGTGGTCTGGTATTCCTCAAATTAAACATTAAAATATGACCCAAAGCAAAGAGAGTGTTAGAATTGATTACTTGCTCAAGGTTTTTGAAGCAGGCAGAGAGCAAACACATTGCTGTTCAGAAGAAGGGAAAAACAACATCGAAAGAATGAAAAAGGATTTAGAAAAGTGTTTTCTAAACATAATTTGTTTCATTCCTAAAAATTCTTAAAGAATCAGGAACTTAGGTGTGTTGCAGTCAAGCCATACACAAAAACCAAACTGCTATCCCTTTTGTTGTATTAACAGAATAAATACAATAGTATTTAACACAAACATTTTATGAATATGTCATTGCCTCAGTGATGCCTTGGAGGTTTTCTTTCTATTTTTGGGGAATTTGATTTAGCTACGTATTTTGAATTATGGAACCTTTTGTGATGCCTGTTCCTGTGTGTTTACATTCTTTCCTGTAGATAAGGAGGTAGCAAGATGAAACACAAACCTGAGACTCCTGGACCTGCTTTGAAAGGAGGACAGATCCTAGGAGGGCACAAGGAATGAGAGGGACTCTCATTCTGTACTTCAGGATCATAGGTGTAAAATGAACTTTGGTTGGATGTCTTGGTGAGTGGTAGCTTTTGAAGGTGATAAAAGTAAGGAGGTTGTTGTTCTTGCTCTCTTTGGATCATGAAGCCAGTAAAAGCTGCTCTTTTCCTTTCATTTCTATTAATCTGTGCTGTGGTTTTTATTCTTTATTCTGCTTCTAGGCAACAACAGTACATTGTGCTGTGAGGAGCATGCATCTGAATTTACTGTTCATTGTACGAAAAAAAGTGATAATTTACTTTAGATTATACACAACTTGTCATCTGTTAACTAAGTAGTAGGAAAGATTTCTGTGAGTTGCTAGATTGTGTTCTAACTCTTGGTTCTGAGTATTATTCTGAGAAATAATGCTATGGTAAGTAAACATTAGGAACAGGCTCTTGGTTCAAAAAGAAGTTCAGGTCCTGTACTTAATTCTGATTTTGAAAATAAATTTTATTTTGGGAAAAACTTTTTTTTTTTGTACAGCTCTTATCATAAACAAACAATGATTCTGTCCCAGGAAAAATATATTTCACTCTCGTGGGCTTTCATTGAATAAAGAGATTTTGAACTGAGCTCCTTAAAATATCGATGCTCTATATTACTCCCCAGATACAGATATAAATCTTTATAATAGTGCACTTTACAAGCACCACTCCTGAGTCTTTTTTGATGGGTAATCACAGTGTTTCCTTATTAATACAGTAAAAAATGTAAAAGACTTAAACAGTTTGCAATCTATCTGTTCTTTCTGTATGGATATACATCAGCTTCTGCTTTAAGCAGTCCTAATGTTTCAGCCGTCATATTTTTTATGGGTTTATATGGGAAGCAAATTGTACCAGAAAACTGAATTCAATGGCAGCTGTTCTGTGAATAAATCCAGTTATCTTTGGTATTCTGGATATAATAAAAATGTACAAAAGTTAAATTTCTGCATCATCACAGAGTTATATTGAATATTTTAATGTCAGTAGGG